>BLBF01000022.1:2505620-2535035 GCA_015471245.1 Laticauda colubrina | reverse complement strand
ATATATATATACACACACACACACATACATACACGCACTGTATATACTGTATATATATATACACGTAGATGTGGTATGAGCAATAATGGTTTTTCATACATATATACCTGTACATATACATGTCTATATACTGGTGTGTATGTGTGTGTGTGTGTGTGTTTATGGTATTGCCTTCCTCATTCTGTCTTCTATCAGAGTATCTTAGCTCTGAGAATATTTTATTCAATCCTATCTGACTTTTGGACAATGCCTGGACACATTTTCTTGGTAAGGTTTTCAGAAGTGATTGACACCGCCTTCTTCCTAGGGCTGGCACAAGATCATCCAGCTGTTTTTGTGCTTAAGGTAAGACTACAACTCACAGTCTCTCTTTCTAGTCCCATGCTTTAACTGCAATGGTTTTTTAAAAATGCCTTATATATTTAAAAAAACCAGAACAAAAAAAAAAAAAATAGAACAGCAACAGAAAAGCAGGAAGTGAAATCAGTAATAATGGTTTCTCACACATTCATGTATATGAATAGAAAGAATTTGGGGTTCTGAAATCATTGATAAATAAGTTGCTTTGGAGAATTCATCGAAAAGAGCTGATTGCTAAGACGAACAATTTGTAACAAAGGTGATTCAATTACTCAATATAACTACTGTGTAAGAAATTTACTAAGGAGTTAGATGCTCTCTAGAGTGCACAATAGAATAACCTGTTATTTGAGAATCCATATTAACTTCCTATGGGAGATCTTTGAAAATCTTCTTGGTTAACAGAAAAGATCATAAAACTTTCACGTGCAGGTAAGACCACACTTACCTGAACACGAATAAGAGGCTTACTGCTCACTTGACAAAACAACGAAGGTTGGATTGAGAATTAGGACTACCTGTACATCATTTATGCAATGACTTCATGATGATTTGTATCAGACAGCTATGCTTGTAGGTATTCCTTCTGCAAACAAAAGAAATATATAGAAATCATATTCAATGTTCCATTCTAGATGCTCCTCTAGGATTGGCCTACGATAGCTGTTTTTCTCCAACCTACATCCTGCATGTTATTTTCACACTTCATATTAAATCTTAAAATGATACACTGTGCCATTGCTGCATTGTGAAATTGACTTGATCACCAGTGTTAACATTTAGACAATGAATGGGGGGAAAAAAAACCTAAACAAGACAGGACTTAGCAAACACAGGTAGTCCTCAACTTACGACCACAATAGACCCCAAAATTTATGTTGTTAAGTGAGAAATTTCTGACGTGAGTTTTGCCACATTTGTTAAGTGGATCACTGCAGTTGTCAAATGAGGAATGCAGTCGACTTTGCTTGACAGAAGGTGTCAAGAAGGGACCACATGACTCCGGGACACCTCAACCGTCATATACGTGAGTCAACTGCCAAGCATCCGAATGTAAATCACGTGAGATTACAACAGCCGTAAGTGCGAAAAATTGTCACTTTTTTTCAGTGTAACTTTGAACCGTCACTAAACGAATTGTTGTTAAGTCTGGGACTACCTGTACTTGGACGGGAGGCCGGGAGGGAGCCTCATGTTAAAGTTAATAAAACGAAAACAAAACATTGATAGGAAACCAATTCTGTTCAGAAGACGGTGGAGTTTATTTCAAGACCAGCGAGAGGGCAAATTCTGCCCTACTAGTCCCCATTTAATCGGCCTGCGTGAAATGCTTTCAATGTATTGTGAATACAAATATTGAATAAAAATATTGTATGTATTTTTATTTCTACGCAAATAATTTTATTTGATTCACCCGTTGAAGAGTTCGACCGAACCGCGATTATTAACCCTTCCTTCCTCCGCGCCCACCTCCTGAAGGGAGTGCGGCAAAACGAAGCCCGCCCGCCGGGCCTCAGAAAACCCCTGACGGCCGCCGGGCCAAAGTACCGTCTCTCCTCCCTCCCACCTCACCGGGACTCCCGGACGGCTCCCGCCTCGGAGCCTTTGCCAATCAGATGGAAACAGGCGGAGCTGAGAGCGTCGGAGGCCGGTCCCTTCGCGCGCCTCGGATGCAGCCGGCGCCGGCGATTGAAGGAAGGCGAGAGCGGTGACGGCAGCGGCGGCTGCGCAGGCCTCTCGTCACCGGCCTTGGCTGGGGCGCTGAGGAGGGCGAGGGGGGAGGGGGGGGGTGCCTGGCGGCCCAAGCACCTGCTGCTGCTGCTGCTGCTGCTGCCGCTGCCAGCCCCGCCGAGGGCTTTTCTTGGGCTGGCGGTGAAGCGAAGCGCCCGCGTTTGGCGGAAAAGCGGTGGCGCAATCCGGAGAAGCTGCGGCAACGAGGCTCCGGGCAACGCGACGGTGGAAGAAGGGAGCTGAGCGAGGGCATCGCCGGCTTGGCAGCGTGGATGAAAGTTTGGTCCGAATTCCGTGCAGGGTGAGGAACAAAGCCGTCCCGCCATCCCCCGCCCTTCCTTGCCGCCCGCCCGCCCGCCTCCTTCCTCCTCCTCCTGGTAGCCCACGGAGAAGCGCGGAGCCCTTTCCCCGCACCACGTCCTGCCTCTCCCTTCCAGCTTCGCTCCCTTCGCCGTCGCTTGGGCCTCGGTCACCCCCCCCCCCACTCCACCGCCGCTACTCCCCCGATGGAGAAAGGAGCCTCGACTTCCCCCTCCGTCCCGTCTCGTCGCCGATCCTCTCGGCGTCTCCTTTTGCTCCAAACTGGACCCAGTCCTTCCTTTTATTTTTTATTTTTGCGGGGATTCCCTGCTTGGAGAGAGTTGGACTTTGGAAAGCCGCCCCCTCCCCAACCTCGCCCCCTCTCCGCCCCGTCCCTGAAATTGCTGTATTCTTCTTTTTTTTTTTTTTTAATTTTAATTTTTTAATTTTTTAATTTGACCGTTTGGGGCACCTTTTTCCCCTCAGGGGCTTGTTCATAGCTGCCACTTAGGATCCTCTGAAGTTTCTCAGGTACCCTGACTCCTGTTTAGCACACTCCCTCCTCTGGTGCGGTGGTCTTCATAGAATAGAATAAGAATTAGAATTAAAACGAGGAATAGGAAGAGAGAACAGAACAGAATTCTTTTATTGGCCAAGTGTGGTTGTGGACACACAAGGAATTCGTCTTGGTGCAAATGCTCTCAGAGTCCATAAGAGAAAAGATTCCTTCCTCCAGAGTCAAGAATCATAAGGTACAACACTTAATAATAGACATAGGACACAATAAGCAATCAAATCCTATGAGGAAACAGTCAATCTAAATGGTAAGGATGCAAGCCCCACTGGCTATGGGCAGGAGGACCTTTCTACCCTCCCCAAATCCTGAATGCCTTTGCTGGAAGGAATGGAGGCTGAGCAGCAGCCAGTTGCAGGGATTCCTTGGGAGAAAATGGTATTTTTGGGGGCCTCTTTTCAACTCATTTTATTCTCTGCCGGTAACCTTCCTTCTCTTGGTTGTTGTTCCTCCACTGCCACCCACCCACCCCCTCAAATATCTCGAGGGACAAAATCTTATCTCTGTCCTTTGAGCAAGCAACTTTCTGTCCTGAAACAATTGCTTCTTCTTACATCTCTTCCTCATTCTGCGACACCCTTTCATCAATAGAGGAAATTTGTTTCCTTGCTTTTGTGCCCTGATTTGACCCGAACTTGAGATAATTATAGATAGGCATCAAGGTAGTTTTCTTGGCAACAGTATGGAAATAGTTTGTCATTCACCTTCTCCTAAGGTGTGGGCTTGATTTGCCAGTCTCCTTAACAGCTGAAGGATTTCCTGGTGGTGTCCTATTCAGTTGGATCAAATCAGTCAAGGTCAGCCAGATGCTCCTGGTTGCTGTGGCTTGCTTTCCCCTAGGTTAATATTAAGGGGTGTTTTTTTTTGGAAAATGTGGCTAGAAATGTGAATAAGTGAGTTTCTTTTAAATATTGTCCTTGGGACTGGTCTTGAGGTCTTGAGTGGGCTGTTTACTTTTGCGAAAGTTTCATTTGTTGTAGAATTAGTGGGGTTCTGAGTGTTTGTTTCTTAAGTTTGACTGCTGGGAGAAGTGAACTGTACATTATTTGTTTTCTTCCCCTGAAACATGCCTTCAGTTATAATTTGTAGTACCCTCAACTTACAACCATTAATTTATTCGTTTGAAGTTACAACAACACTGAAAAAGTAACTTGTGACCATTTTTCACACAACTTTGACAACATCCCCATGGTCACGTGATCAACATTCAGAAACTTGACAACTGGCATGTGTTTATGATGTTTGCAGTGTCCTGGGATCATGTGATCCCCTCTTGTGACTTTCTAACAGTCAAAGTCAACGGGGAAGCCAGATTCACTTAACAACAATGTTAGTAACTTAACTGCAGTGGTTCATTTAACAACTCTGGCAAGAAAGGTCACAAAATGGGGCAAAACTCATTTAGGAACTGTCTTGATTAGCAGTGCAAATTTTGGGCTCAGTTATGGTCATAAGTCAAGATTTACCTGTACATGTTGCTTTCAAGCTTTTCAAACCATGGCTGGCAGATGTGGTAGCAAAATTTTGTGTATTAGCTAGTAGAGTTGTGTTGTGCTTTCACATTTTCTCTTGGGGTATATATGAAGTGCCTTTCTCTAACAAAGTGGCTGCACCTTGAAAAGAGGCACCTAGGCTTTAAACTGTTGAATACAAGTCAATGTCCAAATGATGTATAGAAACTTTTGGAGACTCAATCTAAACCATTGCCCTGACTTTTAAATAGCGTGTGCAGTGTTTGGTTCTAAAACATGCTGGCAAAGTGTTGGCAACTCCTCAAAGAAGCCACACCTTTTTCTGGACTGGCACAGGTATGTGTGTGTGTGTTCAAAGATCTTATGGAGGCATGACACAATACAATCACATGTCATTCCCTGTTGTTGTCTCTTGAATTCCAACGTGTATTTTCCTAAACGTAGGAGGATCTGCTTACAGGTACAGCAAAGGTACCAAATGCTACAACTGAAGCATTCTTGCTTTTTCCAGATTTGAATACTGTAGATTGCTCAGCTCTACCTTTGAACTAGTAGATGTCTTACTTTTGCTTCAGAAACCAGTGGTATGAACCAGAGGATTGCAATTGTTTTCTTTTAGTCATGAGAGATAGTTTCCGAGAATTGGTGTTGAACAATAAAGTCGGAGACTTCTGATATCAGTGGTAAACAGAATAGCATTCTTCATTTTGTGGTTTGCAGGTGCGGTGGATTTTATTATCAGCAGGACAAAAGACCAAACACTGCATGGACAAAAATTGAAGTTCAACTGTCAGCATCTCAAGATAGAAGATAAAATTCAGTGGGAAACCCTGCAAATCTATTGCCCAGGTGTTTGCAATACTGGTTTGATGGGCCAGTGATCTGATTCAGTGGCTTGGCTCAAAATGCATCCCAAATCATCATATGGTTTCTTAATGTATTGAATTAACTTGGCCAGATGTAGAATAGTCAACAAACTATACATAAATAAATCCAGTGTTGTTTTTCTGGAAGGCACCAGATTATGAGAGTTGGTGTAGTATTTGGATCTGTTTCTTCTTCTGCCATTGTCCCTTGAGAACAGAGTTTTTCTGGTTTATTTGGAAAACTTCTGATGAAAACCCAGTTCAGATCAGAAGGGGAATGAGTGATATTAGACAGATGTGGTATTGGTCTGCCAAACTTATTGTTGCTCTAATGTTTTAGTCTCTTTGGAAGCAAGGTGGAATAATAATGCAATCAATGCTTATTATTAATCTCTATCTGACTTATTACTCTTGTTAAATGTATTTGTATGATTACAAGCAAAACAATTCATTTCTTTTACATTGCTGGAGAGAATTTTATTTTAACTTTGTAGTAGCAATGGATGACATCATTTGTAATGTCTTTTTCTTAGACTAGTGTAATGATGTGCTTAATGCACTTTAGAGATTAGCATAATATTCTGAACAAATGTCCATTAAGCTTTGATGGTAATAATTTCCATAATAACCACTGTCTGCAGCAACTTCTTGTCAAACATAGAGATCATCACCCACCCTTATCTATGCTTTGCTTTTTAAAAAAGCATTTAGGGAGGTGAGCAGGTTGTTTACAGTGTTTGTGGAAGGTCTATGAAACCAAAATTTGATTTTTTCCATCATTCAGCTGTACGGATAAAATGAAATATAGTCACATACTTTTGTTCAGGTAGTAAGAAGAAGTGAAGTTCCAGCCTGTTAAAAGAAGCAAATAAATTCCTTTGAACTCATACTTCAAGTTGGGCAGCAGATCTCTTGAAAAGAACCTGCTTGCTTGTTTCACATCACATGTCTTATGCATCTCTTTATCAGGGAAAGATGAAGAAGAACAGAGGAAAAACCCTTGAATGGAGATCGAATGGGAGGAGGGGGTGGGGGTATAAACGTAACAAAGAAATGGTTTGTCCATCATGTTCAATGTTCTGACCATCAGTTGCTTCTGGGAAACCCATAGGCAGGCTTGAAGGTGAGAAGAACAGCTCTTAGATTTGTGTATTTCACTGTAACTCTATATAAATAGAGTCAAAATGAACTTTTATTCTCCTTCCTGTTATTTGGAATATACCTCTTTGCATGCCCCTCAAAGATCAAAAAGGATCATTGCCATGAAAACATTATGTGATTCTGAAGTACAGAAATCCTGGTGGATTTGCTCTCAAATTGTTAAGGACCATCCTGGCAAAGATTTACTTCAAGTGTCAGGTGATTCTGTATTGTCCTTAGAGATACGTTGATTCTGCTAAATAAATAATTCCCTCAACACTGTCCAACCATTTACAAAGTCTACACTACTATTACTATTAATCTTCTCATCACTCCTTATCTCCCATCCCCTCTCACTTGTGACTGTATGACTGTAACTTTGTTGCTTGTATCCTTACGATTTATATTGATTGTTTCCTAGTATGATTTGATTGCTTATTGTACCATATGACTAGCACTCTTGACGAATGTATCTTTTCTTTTATGTACATTGAGAGCATTTGCACCAAGACAAATTCCTTGTGTGTCGAATCACACTTTACCAATAAAATATTCTGTTCTGTTCTGTTCTGTTCTATTCTATTCTATTCTATTCTATTCTATTCTATTCTATTCTATTCTATTCTATTCTATTCTATTCTATTCCACAGAATAACCTCAACCTTCATTATTGTGTAGTAATATAATGATATTGTGCATGGATCTCTGTCCAATGTGAAGCATCTATTCTTCTTCTTGTGCTATAAATTGGGAGAGAATTTGGGAGGTTAATCAAATGATGGTCTATTCTTAAAACTCTGGCTGTGTACAAAAACCATGAAGGAACTTGGATGAAGCTGGCCTGGAAGTCTGGGCTGTCTCTCCCTTGTTTGTTTACCCTGGCTCTTGTCTTTCACAGGCCTCATCATGTGAGTTTCTTGCTGCTGTTAGCATTCCTTGATGTAGTTGCTTTTGAGCTTTTGTTCTTGTTAGAAGTCAAGGAGAAATGGACACTTACATAAGAGCCTGGTAGAGATACATGCAGAACAAAGGAGAGAAACTGCAACCTGAGCCAATCAAAGAGATATTGACTGTTGCAGGAATTAAGGGTTTGGTGATAGTGGTGGGGTTGTTGAATTCTGTCTTTGTTGATGCTTCTTGAGATATTGCAGGTTTGTGACAGTAAAAATGCAGATGCTTGTGTTTCAATGGTGGGATTCAAATTTTTTTACAACCGGTTCTGTGGCGTGACTTGATGGGAGTGGTGTAGCTTGGTGGGCGTGGCAGAGGAAGGATATTGTAAAATCCCCATTCCCTCCCCACCCCACTAACCTGATTTCCGGCTCCATTCTCCTTGCAGGGCAACCAAAGAAGACCCAACCGATCAGCTGGGACTCGGGAGGAGAGAATAGATGGGGACGGGGCCAGTCAGAGGTGGGATTTGCTGGTTCTCCGAACTATTCAAAATTTCCGCTACCGATTCTCCAGAAGTGGTCAGAACCTGCTGAATATCACCTCTGTTCTGTTTTTGTTTCAAAGGTAACAGAGTAGTTGAGAGGAATGAAGCAGCGAAGAGTTCTTCCCTTGTAACAATCTTTATGAAGCCACCTTGTTTCGAACCATTAGTATGTCAGTTATTTTAGATTAGCATATCTATACCATGGATCAAGAATAGTGAATTGTGAGAGAAAAATGAAGGAAGGACAGTGTCTTGCCGTATGTGAACTGCATGCAGTAAATTCCATGCTTGAATCCCAGTACCTGGACTTTCTTATTTTTCTTGGAAGATATCTTGCTTCTCATCCAAGAAGATTTTCTGCTCTTCAAAGAAAAAAATGTCTCCAAAGAAAAACAAGGAAGTCCAGTTGCCTCTTGAAAATCTTGTTCCAATTCCTTCGTGACATGTTGCCTCCTTGTATTAAGTAGTATAAAGGCAATTTGTTCTCCTTTGAGCTGTTTGTAATTATGGGAAGACTTCTAAATGTGTAAATAACTATATATATTTCCATTACTTCATCCATCCATCCATCCATCCATCCATCCATCCATCCATACATCCATACATACATACATACATATTTCAAGCTTCAGACAGTGTTACATATTGCTACGGTCAAAAATTGGGACACAAGTTTGATGTGGATTTTTAGGACTCTGTATTGTTGGTTCATTTTATAATTCTTAGCAAGTGGCAGACTTCTTCAGAGGAATAGTTTCATTTCCGCTAATAAAGGTGCATAGCCAGTGTGCAGCTCTTAGATGAAGAAGATGAGAAGGAAGAGGAAAACTGTTTTTCAGAATTTACTGCTGAGGTTCCTTTCCTCACCTTTGAACATTTGACTTGTTTAAGACAGCATTTCTTTAAGTGGGACAGAGAACTTCAGGAGACTTCCAAGATCCTTTCAGGGGTCCACAAAAATCAAACATTGAAAATTATAGTACAATAATTACAATAATTTGTGATAAGTGCACTATTAAAATCCTACCAAATAATTGTGATCACCCATAGCAGCAGTGAATGCATCCATTTTAATTTTGAATACAGTAAACATCAATAAATATAACCCATATAGACAAAAGCTCTTTGGGGCTCCTTCATAATCTTTAAAAGTGGGAAAGTTTTCCTGAGAGAAAAAAAAGTTTAACAGTTGTTTTTAAGATATAACAACTCTTTTTCCCAGTTCGGTTCAAAATGCCAGAATGGACTTCCAGCCTCATGAGAGTTAGAACCTGAATGCCAAGGCATTCAGATTTCTTGTCTGTTCCCAGGGTAGATATATATATGGGTAGGTGTGTGTGTGTTGGCTGAGGAATTCTGGGAGTTGAGATCCACACATTTAAAACTCACCAAAGCTGAGAAACAGTGATCATTACTCTGAATTAGTGCTTTGGTGAGTTTAAGATGTATGGATCTCAACTCCCAGAATTCCCTAACCACATGCCTTAAAGTCACCAGGGTTGTAAATCGAGGATATAATGTGACAAAGATTTGGAGATACTTTTAAAAGGGGCATTTTTAAAAAGTTAAGAAGTCATTTAGTTTGGAGGAACATTCTAGTGCACACTTTTTAAAAAGAGAGGGGAATTATGCGATTCGTTTTTGTGATATGCTCGTCTATAAATGACGCAATGGATATGAATTTGAGCAAACTCCAGGAAACAGTGGAGGACAGGGTGATGGGATTGGTGTGCTATGATCCATGGAGTCATGAAGAATCAGACATGACTTAGCGACTGAATGATGACAACATCCATAAATGGCTGTACTCTAAAATTATACTTTAAGGTTATCTTCAGTGAACTGAAGAAATGATGTTTTGCTCCCTGAAGGAACTCTTAAGTTTATCTTGCCCTCCCATTTGGTTATTTACCTTCTCTTATTTATAGTTGCTTAACAATGATCCTATCTGGATCAGATTTAATCTTCACAGAGGTAGATATCTCCTAGAGAATTGTTACGTGATGTCAGTGGCTACATTTGTGCAAATATATTGCGCCATGTTCCTCTTCCTTTAACAAAGAAGGCCAAGAAATTGGTTTGTTGTGATCTCTCTTGTGTAAAATAGCTTAAAGGCTGAGCCAGAACAATTCACATGAGGTTTGCAAAGCAGCTAATATTTTAAGTTGGTAGATAGGAGATTGACTACAAGCTGGTCAACAAACCAGTGCTATTTTAGTTTTAATTTGATGGGTCAGATGTCACCTATCATTATACCCAATTAAAATGAGAAAGAGTTGCACTGCTGGATTAGTTAGTAATTTACTTAGTTTTTTTTTGTGTGTATTAATATTTATTTTTAGTCTTATTAACAAATAAAATTTGAATCACGAATCTCAATTTGTAGAAAGAGCTTTCAATATAAAGCTAAATAGTGAAGAACACAATGGAAGGAAAGATGATAATATTTCATTTGGGGATGGATTCAACTTTAGCCCGATGGGGGAAAGTTCTTGAGAGCTTCAGCCAAATACATTCCCCCTCCTTACTACATCTCCTATGGATTACTTTGAAAAGGACTATGGCTAGAGCAGGGATCCCCAAGCTTTTCAGCTAATTGACCCTTTTACAAAGTTTTGGATTCTTCATCAACCCTCAATTTATTACATGAAAATAATGTGATAAATATTATTTTAACTAATGAGGAGTGGAAGAAGAGGAGGAGGATAGACAATTCAAGGCTGCTCTTGCTGTTGGGTGACCATCCAAATTTGGATACTACTAGCTACCTCATCTTTTGGACCTAGGGACTAGCCTGGAGCTCTGCAGAGACCCCTAAAATTAATTGTCCCCAATCAACTTTCCATCATTATCAACTTTCTATTGACCCCCCCTCCCAGCCATTTATTGGCCCCCTTCAAATCCCCAGGCATTTTTTGACCCTTTGCATACTTCCATCAACCCTTGGAGGTTGATACTGACAATTTTAAGAAACTCTGGGCTCGAGGAATGACATAAATGGCCCTCCTTTTGTTTGTTTCCTTGAGTTTTTCTGCATATTAATATAATTAATAAATGGGTACATAAATAATTAAATGTAGTATGAAATAGGAGACAGGGCTGGTCTCTTCTACTGAGACACAAATACCTGTGGGTGATCATGGAAAGTCAATTTAGAGTTGTTTTTTGTGACAGTAAAGATAAGTGTCTAAACTGATAGATAAAAATATATTCTAGATTAGGCTCTTCAATGTATAATTCCAATGCCATTTATAGTTTACAAACCTTTTAAAGGCTTCCTGTGGCGCCTCGAACTTTTTTTTTTTTTTTTTTTCTGAAAATGGACAGTCCCGTGACATTTTGAGTCTTAAAAGCAAAGACCTCCCCGTCCCACAAATTTCCACGGTGCATTTGGCAGAGTTGTAACCATTCCTGCCCACACTGTAGTTTTTGCTTCCCCAAATATTAAATTCGACCTTTGGCCAGCAAAAAATTGCAGGGTTCTTTTAAAAAAAAAGGAGTCAGGGTGTTCTTTTTTTATAATTTATCTTTCTAAAGCAAAATGGTGTTAAGATACCCTGCTGTGTTGTTGTTCTTTTGTCCTGTGTTTTAATATAGGGACTGGGAAGAAATGTTGTTTTATCAGCTACATGTTCCGTATGGCATAGGTTTTTTTTCCTTTTCTTTTACCAAATGGTGTTATTGGTTGTAACATCCCAATTGTTGGTCTTAGCATCCAGTTATATTTCCCCAATTTTTGAGATGTAGGAAACCAGTGCCAAGAAACCAGAAGTGCTAAAATCTTTCCAAAAAAATGCTTTTAAACCTAGAGTCCATTGTGACCAAAACAATGTGTAATTGTTTAGTTTCTGCTGCCATATCTCCTTCCTGTTTAACATTTTTATTAATAGCTACAAGGCCTACATATTGTATATTGGGCAAAAGAAAGAGACACCTAAAGAGACACATAAAGTCTAGTCTTGTAATAGTAAGCCCTTCCTTTGTTTTAATTTCTCCATTTGATAATGTTTTTTTCGGCTTGTTTTAATCTCTCCATTTGATAATGTTGCAAAAAAAAAAAAATAGGTAGAAGCTTGCTTTAAATACACAGCCTGCAAATAAGAACAATTTAGATTAATTATTCTGAAATAGTTTTTCATTGCATCAATGATTAGATCCTCTTTCACTGTGTTTTTGGATAAATTCCAGGCATGTGAAATCTGTTTAGTTTTTTTTTATTACAATCCAATGTCTAGAAGCCTCAAATAAAAGACCTACATGTAGAAAATTATGATTCCAGGAATTGGAGTCCAAGAATCAGATGAAACCATTGATTCACAAGCATGTAGAGATACCAAAGTGTTCTTCATTTCACTAATACCATTTCAAATGTTTTGGAACAATGCTTATGTTCTAAAGTTACAAACAAATAGACTTTGACATCCTTTGGGGTTTTTTTGGTTTTTTTGTTTTGCAAATCAAATGCAGACTTTTTTGTGCATTAAAATCAACCGGCTGCCCTTGCCTGACTATCATGTGTTTCTCTCAGTGTTCTGGTGGTGCACAGAAGAAACTTGGGTGGGAAATAGCTTACCTGCTGAAGTCTATAGCTACAGAGAATAAGGCCAAAGCAACTATCTCCTGCATTGAGAAAATGGCTTGTTGATCATGGCCCTGTAATTGCAGTGGGTGGGGAACTAGGCTATGCCCTTATTGTTTTTTGGGGAGAGAGACAAGAGAGGGGCTTAGGAGATTTAGTCCAAGGTTTGAGTAGTGTGATTGTTGGGATAGATTTTCTTTATTTAGACAACACATGCATTGTATTATATTGCTCTCGTGCAAGGAACAATTTGTATTGAGTAAAGCAAAAACTTAATTGCACCAAATTACTCTATGGAGATTTGGGATTTCTTTTAAATAAGTCAACCACCTCATTGTATTACTTTATTGCAATTTACTACAGGATAGCATTCAGTTCCTTCCGATTGAGATGCTAATGAGATAAATGCAACCACAGGCTTCTCAGAAACAAACTTTTATTAGTATATTGCAGTTTTCAGGTATGAAATTATTATCACATTTTTAACCACAGGATGGTTATAACAATAAAAGTTATTCATAGTATTATTGTTTTGTTTCAGATGTATCAAAATCGATAAATATAATTATATAATTTATGGAAACAAGTAGGTATTGGCATGATAGCAGTGTGCCAACATCTAAAGGTCTGTCACAAAGAAAAGGGGGTTAACCTATTTTCCAATCCAAAGCATCTGAAGGTAAGACAAAAATCAATGGATGGAAACTTAAATCAAAGGGAGAATCAATCTAGAACTAAGGAGAAATTTCTGACCGTTAGAACAACTAAGCAGTGGAACGATTTGCCAGAAGTTGTGGGTGCTCCAACATTGGAGGTTCTTAAGAAAGATTAGACAATTATTTGTCTGAAATGTTATAGGATTGTAGCTTGAGCAGGGGGTTGGATTAGGAGAACTTCAAGGTCCCTTTCAACTCTTATTCTGATTTTCTTCTTTTTTGTTGATTTTTTTGTTGATTTTTTTTGGTGGGATCCAGATTCTTTAATGAAGGATCATCAGAACTCATGGTTGCATTCAACAAGCCCTGATTCTATCAAAATGATAATATTTACACGAAGTTATCATGACCAGCATGATACCAACTCTGCCCATTATGTATTTTCTAGTCCAACTCCCTGCTCAATCAGGACACCCTATATCATTTCAGATAAATGGCTGTCCAGTCTCTTCTTAAAAACCTCCAGTGATGGCACACCCACAACTAATAGAGGGGGGATTAGCTCTTAATCAATCAACCATGCCCAGTGTGTTCTCCCATTGGGGCTCCAAACCAACTGGCAAAACCAGCTCCTAAGACTCTTGCAGAAAGAGAATGGTGAGAGCCAATCTCACCTCAGAGGACAAGAGCCACATCAGAGTATGCTCTTTTCCTGCACCCCACCAGTTAAAATTCCTTGACTGATAGGATCTGTGGTATGCACCCTCTGCCTGTGTGGGTGGGGCAGTTGAGTCCCATCAGGGTGAAATGGTTCCTCAAATAATCTGGACCCATGCCATACAGGGCTTTAAAGGTGTTAACCAACATCTTGAATTTTACCCGGAAGGAAGTGAACTGGCAACCAGTGCAGCTTGCAAAACAGTGGTATGACATGGGCCGCTTCAGGAGCCCTAAGATCTGCCTCCACCACAGAACTGCCAGTCTGGGTCAGCTGTACCTTCCTAATGCTCTTCAAGGGTAGTAGCCCCATGTAGCCCAAATGTGAGTTGAACAGGGATGGAATGACTGAGCTCATGGACTCCTGATCCAGGAAAGGCTGCAACTGGAGCACAAGACATCTGCGACTGCCACCTGTTCTTTGAGCAGAAGTCACAAGACCAGGAGAATCCCCAAGTTGAGGACCTGTCTAAGGTAGTGCCACCCATCCAGTTAAGTCCCAGATCTTGGATGCTCCATGCAACCAAAGCCGCTTAATTGTTCTCATTGTCAGGAGATTTCTGCTTAGTTCTAAGTTGGCTCTCCTTGATTAGTTTCCATCCACTGCTTCTTGTCCTCACTCTGGTGCTTTGGAGGAAAAATTTACCCCCTCTTCTTTGCCCCATCTATCTCTTTTCCTTAGATAGACATATCCAATTCTTATCACTGTTACACAATCATTGTCGCGGATACGTCTCTTTCACTTACATATGTTCATTTTTATATTCTCAGTGACAACCTTGTCTAAACATTGAACTTAGCAGTTGAAGCCAACGCATGTCGCCACATTGACGAACTATCACCAGTGATGGATTATGAAAAAATGTCATTTTTACCAGTAGAATTGCTGCTTTGATACTCTTTCAGTCTGTCTCTGAGTTTCATGTTCCATCTCTGAATTGAAGACTGCTGCTTACCCTTTTTTCATCTACATACTTAACTTTTGGATTTTTTTTTCCTTTCCTTTCCTAGGCTTTTGCTGTAGCAGATGTTTTATCTCCATGTTCTGAGTCACCCTTCTTTCACCCACATTATGTTCCATGTCAACCTTTCCCAAGCTTAGCACTTCTGTTTAGAAGTCCATCTGTAATATAATTGGAAGATGGGAGTGAAGAGGTGGCTTGCAAGATTTTCCCAGGTTGACCAGACAGGAAACACTGCATGATGAGCTAATTCTACTTTATTGTAAGGCTACCAGAATCTTGCAAGTCTGATAGTGCAAATCTACCACCATCTTTTTTACAGCCTGAAAGGTTAGGGAAATTCTTTTCTGAATCTCTTTCTCTGCCCATTATGCAGCTGTGGGCTGTGCCCTCTCTTATCCACGCTCTTATCCTCGGCAGCATCTCTTCCTTATCTCCCAAGGTCATTCCATCACACCATCGCACCTGTCTGTAGTGCAATGCCATTTTGATAAATTAGTAGGGGTTTGGGTCACAGTTTTTCCCAGTTTCTTGCTGAAGGGGAATGATAAATTATCTCCAAGATATACAAATATAGTACACAGGGGTGTGCCCTCGTATATATACACAGGCAGGCTGCTTTATCAGAATTTGCTTAATACTTTCAGTTACAAAAAAAGCAATCAGCAAGAAAGTCCTGTTTTCCATTATGGAAAATGTTATGCACTAAAGCATTTTTTTAAATAGCAATTGCACTTTTACTATCTAGAAAGTCTTTGGTAATCCATTTATGTCACTTTTTAATAACCTCAAACTACATTGTGTGTAGACTTCTAAGACCATGTTGAAAGTTAATTTCAGTGTTTGTTTAATTTAAACTAAGGATGAATTTTCAGGTGTTGTTTTTTTTTGCAACATTCCTAGATTGGGAGATTTGCTCATAATCACTCATGCCCTCAATACCTCTCATCTGGACTAATGCAATGCACTGAACACGGGCCTGCCCTTGAAGAGCATTCAGAAGTTTCAATTGGTGCAGAATGTGCAACACAGCCAGTGTGTTTCCAGATAAAATTCAAAGTGATGGTTATTACCCTTAAATACTTATATGGCTTGAGGCTGGGTTAGCTGAATGATTGTCTTCTCCAAGTTGTTTCTACTCATCCAGTTTGTTCAGGCAGGTTGGGCATGTTGCAAGTCCATTAGCCAAAGAATGTTGACTGGCAGAAATCAGGAAATGTGCCTTCTCTGCCACAGTCCTTGCCCTCTGAAATATTCTCCTTTCAGACATCAGGATGACCCCAATCCTGTTGGTCTTTTACAAGGTGGTGGAGATCTGGTTGTATGCCAATGCCTGGGACCCAACTGCTTAAATTGTTTTTATATTTTAGGATATACACTGCCCAGAGTCAGTTGTTGAGATGGGGTGGGTGTATTGCAGAGATTCAAACTGAGTTAAGGATTAATCTCCTTATCTACCCCTTGCTGAACTTGAGTGATCTCAAAAGGTTAAACAACATCAGGATCAAGTAGTACTTGAATGGGATACCTCCAGAGAATGCCTGATAGGCTGGAGTAGAAAATAAAACAAAATATGGAAGACAGCAATAGCAAACCAATAGGCCTGACTGTGTAAGTCACAATGATCAACCCAGCTGAGATTTGCTCTTTGGATCGTGCCCTTGGGACCTGTTTTCCAAGTAGAATGTTCCTTGCTTACTTTGTTTGCTTTGCTTGCTTGCTTCAATTACCCTTGTTTTGGAGATGTGGTGCCATTGGGTTTTTAATTTTAATTTTCACTCTTTTCTTCATCTGAACACTACTGTTACCTTATTAGCTCATACAATAATACAGTAAGCCTGTCCCCTTGAATTAATTAAGCAAGTAATTAAGCAAACTTATGGACACTGATCTAAAGCCTATATAATATGCACAATCTATCCACATCCCTAGACAGATGTTGGGATCATTAAGCACTAAAATTAATTTAATCAGGATTTAAACACCGGGTAACACAGCATTGAATTCAGTGTTGTTTACATCTGAGTAGATATACTTAGGAGTGCTATGTTTGATTTTTGATTGGCGAAAAGTTATTATGAACCTGTTTTATGGTGACTTTACTAAGTTAATCCTTCTGTAATTGGATTTATTAATTTCTGTTTGAGAGTGAGGATGGATGACTACTTGGAAATCGCTTCAAGACTTTGTGCTTGAGGTGGAAAAAATGAAACTTTGATTTTGGGTTTTATGGATTACATAGGTTTGTTGTTATAGAAATGGCTAGTTTATATTATGTAAAAGTTAAAAGTTGAGCTTTGATGTTATTATCTTATTCTACTGCACCAAAGGGAGTTGAAAGTCAGCATCCTTTCTTTCTTTTTTCCCCCGCTCTACACTTTCACCTTCCCTTTTTCATCTCCTATTTTTCTACTATTTTCTTTTGTATTTTTGTGTTATATATTATAAGCTAATAAATAAATACAATGATTTTTTTAAAAAGGAGTGAGGTTGATTGATATGTACCGAGGGTGTCCCTGTTTTACGAACAATTAGTCAATTAAATAATTTTAGTTGGCAGCTATAAATTCATACCAATATTATTTATGTGTTTATTTTGCTCTGGGCATTTTGATCGTGTTGTTTCTGACAGGCACGCATACACACCTATACGCCTATATATTCAAGTGCTTTATACACACTTTTGGAAAGAGGGGAATTACCCCATCTGCCTAGCCTGGTTTGCTTGGGAGTGAAAGATCTTGATATTCATCATTTTGCTGGCTTGTGAAAAGCACATTTTAATACTGCTTTAACCTAGATGAAACGGAAGCATTTTTGGTAATCGCTATGCTAATTAAATGACATTTGCATGAGTTGCTGTCATCCTGTTTATGGCATTACAAGGCCAGGATGGAAAGAAACCCTTTAATCTGACCCATTATTGCTGTTTTGATGTTCTTAAATTTAGAACCTGTGTGCTATTTTGCATGACCTTTACAGCTAAAAATAAAGGTAAAAAGCATATAGTAAAAGTTACTGTTTCTGAATACCAGTGGTAGTAGACCCTGAATGTAAAAGGGACACTGCATTTGTTCTAAATAATAATAGAATAGAATAGAATGATAACTTGATTGTCACTTTGAATGGATATTAACCGACATACATTAAAATGAAATTTCATTGCACACAGTTCTCAAAGAATCACCACCTCCAATATATACTATATAAACACGTCTAAATAAATAATTATGCATATGCCACATATAATAAATGACACAGAGAAACAACACAGTCTAGTTCAGATGTATATATGTACATGGCAACAAAAAACCTCCCTGAATCTTAGAAGTTTACCAGATGGGTTACATAGGGAATAAAGCTGTTACAGAATCTGGTAGTCCTGCTAGAACTACTTCGAAATTTCCTCCCAGAGGGGAGCAACAGAAACAGACCGTAAAGTGTGTGTGTGTGGGTCCTCTAACAATGCTTTGAGCTCTAAGCACATACCACTTATAAGCAGTATCCTGAATGACAGGGAGCAAGCTTCTTATAATCTTGGTTGTCCTTACCACTCTCTGTATGGACTTTCTATCAGAGGCATTGCTGCCACCAAACAAAACAGTGATGCAGTTTGTTAAAATGCTCTCAAATGCCTCTGTAAAAAGTGGCCAGGACAGAAGAAGAAAGATGTGCTCTCCTCATCCGACACAGGAAATGCAGATGCTGGTTTGCACATTTCACTAAGGTTAACATGTGGAGAGACCAGTTCAGATGGTTAGTTATCTGCACCCCCAGATAAAATAGTTTGCTATTGGCTGGGAACAGGATGCTGAACCAGCCAAATCTTTGTCATGATGCTTGGTATTAATTTTAGGAGGTCCACTGCAAGAAGAAAGGTTTCCCAGGGTGCTGCTTTGAGATAATCTGTAGATCTCTTATCTCCTAAACCTTCTGGTGGCTTTCTCCTCATAGGTTTTCCACAGAAAGGCATGCAGATGATTTTAAGGTGGCAGGAAAGGTGGTATGTGTGAGTTACACAAACTCACTATTATTTTGAAAGAATCACCACCAATATGATACCTTTTAGATCCATGAGGGCTAACCTATGACACGCATGCCAGAGATGGCACACAGAGCCCTCTCTGGGAACACGTGCCGTTGCCAGCTCTTTTGGTTTCTGGCATGCTAGTCTTCACACATGCCAGAGCACCAGAAACCCGAAGACCAGCTGGCCGATGCGCATGCACATGCTGGCCAGCTGGTCTTTGTGCATGCTAGAGCGCCAGCTGCTCTTTGGTTTCTGGCACATGCATGAGTGTGTGTGCGCTCTCCAGTGTGCATGAAGACCAGATGGTGCACTGCACACATGCACACTGGCCAGCTGGTCTTCACTTTCTGTTGCTCCGGCATGCGCACACACACTCATGCTTATGCATATGCACCCACACTTTCCAGTTTGGGCACTTGGTGCCGAAATGGTTCTACATCACTGCTCTAGATATATTACCGTAGACATCTGGCCACATTGGAGATGGTGAGAATGATAGTGCAGCATATTCTAAGGGCACCAGGCATGTGCCAATTTTTCAGATACATTTCTTTGTGGACTTATGGTATTTAATATGTAATGTTTTTGTAAATCCTTTTTTAAGTGAGCCTGTCATTCCTTGTGTCTTGTCTAAATCATATGCCCAATGACTTATCTAGGTATTTCTAAGTGTTGGCATTCATTTGGCTTGCATAGCAGTGGCAAAGTGAGATTCTGACATGTGGTTCAGTGATTCCAGTATAACTCTGTGCTTCCTATGATTAATATAGCAGAGCATGCTGTTATCTGTAAAAGGTAAATGATTTTTCTTGGCTTGACTCAGGGAGCATAATAGCTGTGGGGATGACTGCTGAAATCCAAGAGCCAACTAGTGATAATGCCCTTCTAATTCTGATAAAGCATAGACTTTTACAGGCCTAGCTGTTATCTTGGGGTGGGGTGGGGGAGGACAAATACAATTCATCCGAATTCATGGATTATGAATTCTTAAGAATTCAGCACACACATGTGAGCTCAGAAAAAAACATCTTAAAAAGCCGAAACATTTATTTTCGTGCTGAATATAACTGAATTAAATTGTTGCATATGTAAGGATTTGTCTCATGTTTTGAAATTGGGGAAGGGAACAATTTAAGGATAATGACAGGAGAGAGTGAATAAGGTTCATCAGTGCCTAAAGGAGAGAACCAGTTTGGTTTAATTATTAAGGTGTTAGTCCTGAAACTAAGTGTTTGTGGATTCTAGTCCTACTTTAGGCATGAAAACTGGCTGCGTGACTTTGTTCCTCTCTCTCAGTTCCTCTCTCTCAACCCATAACATCGAGGCTCAGGCAATAAGTTGGTTGGTCAATTCTTTTCACAACCAATGAATCAACATTCAACTGATTAAAAGAAAAGTAGATCAGGGGTATCAAACTTAAGGCCTGCGGGATACTTAGATCTGGCCCCCAGGGCCACTGGAAACAGTGAAGGACTGTCTCTGCCAGTGAAAGCAGAACATGCAGCCCTTCTGAGCTCCATTTCACTGGCAGAGAGTTGCAGGAAACTGTCACAGCTGAAAACGGAGCTTGGGAGCCGGTTTTTGATGGCAAAGTGCTCAGGCCGCCACAGGCGCCCCCGATACGAGTGACATTGAGTTGGCCATGCCGACTGGCCATGCCCCCCCCATCCCCCTGAGGTCAAATACAACTCTGATGCGGCCCCCAATGAAATTGAGTTTGACACCCCTGAAGTAGATTGTGCACTTGGGGGGAAAAAGCTGGGGAAAAAAGAAATCTATCCCTAAAGTATGGAGATTCTGATTTTTCAATGGGAAGAAGATATTCGTGACTTTCTGAAATGAGGAGTTTTGTGTAAGCTCATGTAAATATTTATTTTTGAGATTGACCATGATTGAGTCAGTTAAATTCAGTAAAGCATTAATGCCAAGAGGTCCATGTCAATTCTTTTTTTGGAAGACTTCAGAAAGGGATCATATGATTACATCACACTATGTTTCCAATAACAAGAAAGGGAGCTATTTATTATCTTAAGCAAAAGCAAATAGTCTTGTCTCAGCAAAAAAGTTGAATGTGTAGCATGGATGGACTCAGTCTTGGAGACTAATGATGCTGAACCTAAATACTTGTGTGGCTTCCTATGAATCGTTTATATAATTGGGATGTTTACTAATAATGTGTATATGAAAACCAAAATAGACTCTGTGTAGGTAGCTGGTGGGAAGACATAAGATAATTTTTTTTCAAAATTGAAATGCCACGATTCCTGTTTTTTTCTTTGTGCTGACAAATACTGCAGAAGCTGCTCCAGAAAGATTTTCTTTTTTTAATTACTGTTATTCCTTTGCATTAAAAAAAGCAGAAATAGAAACATGATCATAGAGGCTCAAATAGGATTTTTTTTTGCAGATCTCCTAGTATGCCACAGTTAACCTTCATTCTATTGTTTTTATAAGGCCAGGTTTTCTTAATATTAGAAAGAGGAATGTTCATTTCTTTACACAGCCGAAGTTAGAAAAATATATAACAATTGTAAATATGAGCTTGAGGAACATAAATGTTGCAGTCCTCCATATTTAGTATATTGATCCAAGATAATAGTTTTACAAATAAGGGTAATTTATTATGGAAAATATCAATACAGCTAGTAAGAGGTGATGAAATGAAATTTATTTTTCATTGTAAGTTTATTTCTAACTTGGTTGTGTTAGTTATTTTACAATACAATTTGTCACATGTATAATACCATCAAAGTAATGAAATATATGCTCCAGTTTTTCAGTGAGTCCAACAGCCCACATAAACAAAGAATCAGTTTCTTAATTACTGAATCAATTCACATGCATTAGGATATATGGACTATGAACTGATACTGGATTTATTGTAAAAGATTGGTAGAAAATTTCCCCAAGTTCTTCAAGAATCTTTTCAAACAAAGAAATCATTAAATACATAGCAATTTCTTGATCTTTTTTTTGAAAGAAATAACAAAGCAATTTAAATTAAAGTATGGACAAGAAAAGGGATTTTTTAGCATTTAGATGATCTTTCAATCAATCATTTCTTATGGTCAAAGACCAGAATCAAAAAATTAAAAAATGAAAATGGAACAGAACAAGATAGTATATTATTGTTAATGGTAAAGTCATTGATGGACTTCAATGTTTTTTGCAATTATTTTGCACCAGAGATAAATGTTCAGTCTCCCTTCCCATTTTCCTTTCCCCTTCTTTTCCTTTGTTAAAAATAAAATTTATTGTTACATTGACTATTTAATTTAGTTTTAGTTTAATTTTGGCTCCAATTAGTTGATACAATAAATAATTAAATATGCATAATAAACATAATGATTATATGGATACAAATAGTTTATGCAGTACACTGTTTAAGAAGCTATTATCAGGACTGAAGGAGAAAATCTAGATTTTACTGGAGTAAAATCCTTAAAAAACTGATAAATGTGTAGTTTATGGCAAAAATCTTTTCCCAACCTTCATGGGGAGTTTGTTCTGTTTGATGAATATCACTAGAGAAAACACTACCTCTGTTCTAGAGTTTAATGAGCACCACTAGTCTATGATATGGTTAAGTAAACATTCTTTTCACTGACATAAAAAAGTAAATATTAGTTGATTCTTTTATCATCCTCTTAATATCTTTATGCTGGTTGACTCCCTTCAGGCCGCCATTTTTGTTTAGATGCTGTGTTTGTTTTCATTGTTTTTTGGTGTGTTTTCTGGCTGCTGGTAGCTAGATATCATCCATTCTCTTCATAGTCCCTTGCCCTAGTAGTATAGGTAGTCCTTAATTTATAACAGTTCATTTAATGATTGTTCAAAGTTACTGAAAAAAAATACTTATGACTGCTTTTCACACTTACAACCATTGCAACATCACCAGTGGTGGTATTCAAATTTTTAAACTACCGGTTCTGTGGGTGTGGCTAGGTGGGTATGGCTTGGTGGGCATGGTAGGAGAAGGATATCGCAAAATCCCCATTCCCTCCCCACTCCTGGGGGAAGGTTACTGCAAAATCCCATTCCCTCCCAACCCCACTAACCTGCTTTCCAGCTCCGTTCTCTTGTGCAGGGCAACCAAAGAAGACCCAGCCAATCAGCTGGGACTCAGGAAGCAGGGAAGAGATGGGCGAAAATTTGCATAAACAGAATGGAAAAGAACAGATGTGGGTAGTATGTAGCGGGGATGTTAAACGGATGTTCATTGGAAGCCTTGCGGATGAAAGCGGATGGAAGCGGATGACACCTCCGAAAGGGTTCCGGGGGAGAATTTCGAAGCGGACGCATAGTGGAAAGGGCGGATGCATAGCGGATAAAGCGGATGCATCACGTACGCCTATAGGAAACAAAGGGGATGCCGCGCAGATGTATATCGGATGCAAAGCATTCACTGCGCATGTAGGGGGTATGAATTGTGTCTGCTCCGCGGATATAAAAGGATGCAGCATGCACGCAGTCAGCATACAGGGGAAAGACGTGCTGCCAGATACATCTTGCAGGAACACCATGGTTCGTCAGTCAGGCAAGAAGAGGAAGTCCGTGCCTACTCGTTCAAGCCCTGGCAAGGTGAAGAAGGCCAGAACCAGCATCCCACCCCCTGGCACTGACCCTGAAGCTGCTGCTGCTGCTGCTGTGGTGGACCAGCCCAAGGCCCTCAAGCCCCTCAAAGCCCTGCTGCTGAAGGTCCTGCTGCTCAATCCCCTGAAGGTCCTGCTCTCAATCCCCTGAAGGCCCTGCTGCTCTGAACAATCTCCAGAAGGCCCTGATGCTGAAACCCCTGCCAGAGGGAGGAAGAGGCAAGGGAAGGCGAAGGGAGAGAGGAAACAGTACACCGTTTCTGAGGAGCATGAGGATGAGGTGCTGGATTGGCTGAGGGAGAACGAGTACCTATGGAGAAAGGGCCACAGACTGTATCGGGACACCAAGAAGAAACAGGCAGCTTGGAGAGACAAGGCAGAGAACCTGGGGAAGTACTCCTTGGATGGTGGAAGCACATGCACACCTGGTATGTCAAGCTACACCTCAAGAAATCCGGGCAGGCCGCTGTCAAGCTCACTGATTGGGAGAAGTACGTCATGGTCAAGCTCCACCATCAACTGGTCATACAGTCCAAACTCCATTCTTCTCACGATCCATCCTCGGACCCACATAGCTCTTGGACGTCTCGTTCCTCTTCTTCTGTGTAAAACTTGATACAGTCTGAACAGGTTTTGGTTCTGGTGATGAATGAGCGCAGCTATCATATAGACTGTTTCATCTTCCATGGTGGAGAACAATTGATGATGTTGAAGACCAAGACCAAGGGTGATGATGAGGTCTGTACACCACGGCTGCTGGACTCATACTGAGATCCAGATGATTTTCTCCCCCTTTTTATATAAAATATTGGTTGTCCACTAGGTGTCCTTCTACATACTCTAGACATACTCCAGACATCCTAAATATCCGAGATACATCCCAGATACAAATGTTTTGTCCATTTTTAATACTTTATAAACGAGATGCATACGCTTACATCCTTTCCATTTCCGTGCTACTAACACTGTGTAGACGTTCCGTGTACGTTTTGTTTCCTCCCTCTTTCCGTTTTCAGCTGCAGCGGATGTGAGTTGAGGGGATGGCGAGAGGACGCAGAGAGGATACAGCAGAAGTTTAATGGATGATAATGGACATAGAACGTTTGTTGCCCGTATATGTCGCGGATGTACATTGTACGTAGCGGAAAGTTCATCCATTCAAAAAGTTTTGTGCAGTTCAAAACTTTTTGTGCGGATGAAATCGTAGTGGACGGATGCTCGACGGATAGAGCGTATGAAACATATGTAGTGAGTACACAACGGATGCATTGCGTTTTCCAATGGATGGCAAGCTTTTAACGTTTTACATCCTCTTTGCATCCGTAAGTGTAGTGGGACCGGGCCTTTAACCTAACAACCATCATGGTTCACTCAACAACTGTGGCAAGGCAGGTCATAAAATGGGGCAAAAAATTATTTAACAACTGCCTCGCTAAGCAACAGAAATGTGTGCACAATTGTGGTTGTAAGTCAAGGACTACTTCTCCTAGTAGGTTTTAGGTAAGATTCTGTGTGCATGTCAGACTGCTTAGTTGTCTAGGTTTGACTTTCCTCCTTTTTCTTTCCTAATCTTTCCCTAGAACTTTGTGTTATTATAATGGGTGTGTTAGTATCGCCATATGTGTGAGTGCCAAAAATCTCATGCCTTCTTAATCTAGGGTGCCTATGGGACAGAAGAGAAGTCTTGCATTCCTTACATAGTTTTCTTATCCTCCAGTGTGACTTATGCTACCCTTTTGCAGAGTAGCTGCTATTCCCCATTTTTGGTTATGTTTTGACTCAGTCACACGCAGTCTAGGTAATCAGATTTGAAACTATTGCCTATACAGGAGAGTCCTTGACTTATAACAGTTCATTTATCAACCATTCAAAGTTACAACGGCACGGAAAAAGTGACTTATGACCTTTTTTCACTGTTATGACCTTTGCAGCATCCCCCATGTTCATGTGATCAAAACTCAGATGCTTGGCAATTGGTTCATATTTATGACCGTTGCAGTGTCCCGTGGTCATATGATGTCTTGCTAGGGTTGGCAAAAGCTGGGACAAGTAACGGGAACTCACTCCGTAATGCGGCACTAGGGATTCGAACTGCCAACCTTTCTGATCGAGAAGCTCTGAGAAGTAAAATCAATGGGGAAGCCAAATTCACTTAACAACCAGGTTACTAACTTAATCAGCTGAAGTGATTTGCTTAAGAATTGAGTCAAGAAAGGTCGTAAAATGGGGCAAAACTCATTTAAATGTCTCACTTAACAACAGAAAGTTTGGGCTCAATTGTGGTCGTAAGTCAAGGACTACTTGTACAGGATGTCCAACTGTGTAGAGGAGTGATGAGATGACAAATGAAACAGAGAAATCTATGCTAGTCCCTATGATTGATAAAGAAGAGAAGAGGAAGCTATCCAGTAGAAGCTTTTTGGGTCTGTAATCCTTTTTCTTAGGACTTCTCCAGAAGGAACTTTACCTCTTATTACATGCAATGCTTAGGAAAGGTAAGCAGGTTCCAGCCCTTTGTATTGGTGGATTATCTGGTCTATGAACATGTCATATCAGGAATCCATTCATTTTTTAAAAACTTTCCCTTAATTCCATAAAATTAATATCTTCTATGTCTTCTCTTGGTGGAACAGCTTTTTTTTGGAAAGCCTTTTCATGATCTTATCTTTTTAACCAACTCTTCTCTTTCAACATATTTGACCCCTTAATTGGGATAACGGTAAAAGTTTCCCTCGCACATACGTTGTTTCCGGCTCTAGGGGGTGGTGTTCATCTCTGTTACAAAGCTGAAGAGCCAGCGCTGTCAGAAGACATCTCCATGGTCATGTGGCTGGCGTGACTAAACGCTGAAGGTGCACGGTACGCTGTTACCTTCCCACCAAAGTTGTCCCTATTTTTGTACTTGCATTTTTTACATGCTTTTTCAAACTGCTAGGGTTGGCAGAAGCTGGGACAAGTAAAGGGAACTCACTCCGTTATGCTGCGCTAGGGATTCAAGCTGCCAAACTGCCGACCTTTCTGATCGACAAGCTCAGCGTCTTAGCCACTGAGCCACCGTGTCTTCTCCTCACTCATTCACTTGCTTAATGACTTAGTTTGGTTAGTTACAATTAAGGGCTATTTGTCTTCACATGACCCTGGACCCTGAAGACTTTGAAACTTTAAAAACACAAGATAAGTAAAATTAAACAATAAAATAAAAGCAAAGACCATACTCACCCAGAAAGAAGCAGTACAATATACGATAGTCAAACGATTTTACAAAGGGGCATTACCCTCCTTGCTTTCCCGAAGATCAGCTTTTGTACTTCTTTTAGCTCAGTGAAGGATTGAAATATAAATAAGTTCAATGAAAATCAGTGTTATAATTAAATAAACTGGGCCTTTATTATTGCAGCAAATACATATTTTAAAATTCATAGCAAGCTCATTGGGAACAAAAGAAGCATTAACAGATTTCTTATTTTAATAAACCAACCTTTAGTGAGTCTTGAGTATGTTAATATTGTTGGTGATTGAAAATTAAATTACAGGGAGGTTATGTGTCTTGTACCGAAGGATAAAGGCATGCCAAGACCTGTAATTAATTTTACTAATTTATTTCATCAACATTAATGTCATAAGAAAAGTCTCTCTTTTAAAAAGGGTAGTGTTCCACCTTCTCTGTTTGCTCAGAATTGGTTTTTTTTTTCCTGTCCCTTTTTTCACACAGCTTCTTTGTGCATATCAAAAGCCTAGCTTGAGGGGGCGTGAGACAGGAAAGTGATTTATCTTATTTATAATGCCTGTCATCTTGGTTGTCAAGTCATGGGAACCTCCTCCAGTTTAAAGTATGGAAAATGGTGGCTGGCCTGTTTTTACTTTCAGAGCTGCCCTTTTAAAACAGGAGGAGCATTCCCCACCCCCCACTTTCCTTTTTTAGTGGCACACCTCTAAATCTGTTCTGATGGTACCACTGAATTTGATGGTGTTGGAAGAAATATCCTTCTGGGTTCAGTTTGAAGTGGGGAAAAAAGACACTGGAAACATGGAGGCTGTTTGGAAGGTTTAATGGTGGACAGGACCACATGGCCTGGAGCTCCAGAGTGAAAAGGAAGGATGATCACATGTTCAAGGTGAAGGAAGAGATCAAGAAAAGGGCTGAGGTGCTGAGAGTGCCTTGGTTTTATAACCTTTGTTGGGATTTGAATTGGAGCTTATATTCTGTTTGGTTGTCAGACCCCATGAGGCCATGCAGGGGTGACTCTGTAGGCTGTCCTGAGTTCCAGTCTTGGTTGAGCCTTACTAGATGATGAGGCACTGAAAGGGCTTTTGAGCAATTGCTATAGTTTTACCTGGAGGTCTTTGTTATGTAAAGTATTCTGGCCAAGGCCTTAATGGCCTACCCATTAACAAAGGGGGGGGGGGTGAGTTTCTTCTTCTGAGGTGAGTTTCTCCTTCTGAGTTTCTACTCTTTTTAGGAGAAATATTCTGCCTTTTTAATATTTCCTAGAATATTTCAATTTTCTAGGAGAGGGGTGGGTGCTAACTTCCTACAATGGTATGATTTCTGAAAAGATTTTCTGCCATTTTAAGAGGAAGATACATTAACACAGGGGTGTCAAACTGGTGGCCTGTGGGCCAGATGCGTCATACACAGGCCACGCCCACCCCAGCTCTGTGTCACATAATGGCAATGTGACGCCACGAATTTGACGCCTATGCATTAACATTTTACTTCAAACCTGAAAATAGTCTACAAGCCCTCACGTGACATCCAGCGTGGCAGGATTGGGGGGGGAAGTAATTTGTGGGGAGCATGAGTTACCTTAGTGGGTCAGGGGAGTCCTGTTCTATCACTAGCCCCCCTCAATGACCTCCCCCAATCTGAGATACTTCATTTGTTTAACAACCTGTGCATTTGGTTAGTGAATGTGTGGCCAAAAGTAATTATTATAATCTGTGGATTTTGTAAAATATTGTGTAAAGTCTTTAGTACTTACTGCTGATCCTTTGAACTGGTGCTGTGCTGAAAAATTCCTTGCACTTTTATCATTCATAATCATTAAGGCTGCTGGAAACAAAACGGCTTCTGATTATTTTTCCCAAAAGAAAATGAAAATTTGATGAGATTCTCATGGATGAGAGAAATGTGGGGAGAAATGGCAGTTTTTCATGACGGAATTCTGTCTTGGCTTTCAGCAGCCAGCTTCCCTCACTTTCCATTGTTTTCAATTCAGTTTCAAGGGAAATTGTGAACAATAGTTTTTATTGAAATCGTAATAAAATCGTTTGTATGAACGACAAACGTATAGCAAAATATGATGAGGGAGCTCTGCCAGAGGGTGTTTCCTGGAGAGATAGCAAACTTAGTGCTCTCTGCTACCTTAAAATAATAAAGTAAGCTCAATAAAGTATCAGAAGAATTACATCTCAAACTTAATACTAATACAATAATAGCAATAAATTGCGATGGATAATAAAACCCTGTATTTATTCAAAACAAAAGGAGGGAGAAATAAAGAAATAAATCTTAGAATTATGGGGCTGGAAGGGACCCCTGCCCAAGGCAGAAAAACTTATACCATCCCAGACAAATGATTGTCCAATCTCTTGAAAGCCTTCAGCCATGGAGCACCAGAAATCCAGGAGACAAGCTGTTCCATTGATTAATTGTTCTCACTGTCACGGAATTGCTCCTATTTCTATTTCTAGGCATATTTCTACATCTCTCTGATGAGCTTCCATCCTTTCCTTCTTCTCAAGAGGGGATCTCAGGTTGATCCCTTCTTGACCTCCTTCTTCCCTGTGACAGCCCTCAGGTCTTCCCTGAGCCTTATCTTCATTAGGCTAAACATACTTAGTTCCCACAGCTGTTCATCATACAATGTAGTCAGTGGTGGGATTCCATTTTTTTTAACTACTGGGTGTGGCTTGGTGGGCACGGCAGGGGTAGGATACTGTAAAATCTCTGTTAAGCCTGGGTTCCCCAACCAGGGTTAGGTAGACAAGCTAAACA
>BLBF01000022.1:2467324-2498207 GCA_015471245.1 Laticauda colubrina | reverse complement strand
GCTACAACTTTGAAAGCACTACAATGACGTGGGATAATACCCGAAGGAAGCTGAACAGCACACACACACACACACACACACACACACATATATATATATATATATGTGCTGTTCAGCACACATGTAAGTACCCGCGAAAAGTTAAAAAAACATATATATATATATAATAAAATCATAATCACAATCTTTCTAAAAGTCTTTTTTATGCCTTTGGGTTTTTTATGACATGGATTGGGCTAAAAGATAGGTGTTGCTTTGCTTCTCTTTGGGCCAAGCAAATGGGCGGTAGTGAGACATATGATGAGGTCTACTCTTACGTGTTCTTGTATACATTTAGTTGTAGTATCACACAATATGAACTTTGGGGGAAAATACACCCGAGGATTGGGCAAAAATTGACCTTCATGTAAGAAGACCTAGATGTAAAATAAAAATGAAAGATGTGCCCTTTGTCTTCTCATGGTGTTGGAACACATGGATTTTTACTCCACCTACTGAAGTGTTAGAGAATAGTTATGGTGAATTTTCAGACTGCTTACAAGGAACTTGAGACGGATGGGACTGTGTGTTGCTGGTTTGGCAGGACACCAATTAAGAAAAAGAACAGCTAGCATTACTAAATGTTAGTTGTAAAAGATTATGGGAAAATATATTCCTGCATATGAATGATATTTAATATATCTATGGTTGTGTTATGTGAATAGGAGAATGTCATAAAAGAAGAAAGAGTCAGTGACACATAATATGTTATCTCCAGGAATGCAGATCTGCATATTTCATGGCTTCTTTTAAGTGTTTGACCTTTTTTTGCTCTGAGCAATTTCTTAAGATTTCTGAGGATTTTCCTCTTCTAATTAGTACAACATGTTCCCAGCTGTAGATTTTTTTTTTTTTTCAGTTCAAGTCATACTTGGTTTGAGGTCATAAGCATGGGACAAGAGCATTATGTTCTAAGTGTGGTGATATTGGGAATCTGCTTTGATGTTATATCCTGTAAGTTGCTTCTGGATCATCTGCAAAGATTGTCTATGGAGGACACTTTTATCTTGGTTCTCCTTCCTGGACAGATTGTTACGGATGATGGCAGTGAGGCGAGTAGGAGTGGTTGGGTGTATGGCTTCTCCTTTGTGGACTGCCATAGGGCTCAACTCTCTCCCCTCCCTTAATAACCACATGAAGCCAATGAGGAAGTAATCTGATGGGACATATGAGGTTTCATCAATATGTTTATGGTGCTTGGATATATATCTCTCCAAATAAGAATTGCATTTAAGCTTTTGTTCCCATGACTTCTAAATGTTGGAATGGGGAGAAACAGGTTTAACTGCAATCCTAGCAAGATGGGCAGCTGTCAGTATGGAAGCTTATAGATTCCAGTAGGATTTCATTTTTGATTCTGTATAAATTTTATGCTCATTTGCTGTGTGAAGGACTGGCTGTGTATTACTGTGATTCTTTTCATTTGTTAGGTAGATAATTGTTAAATTATTGTATTTTAATCTTCTTGGAATGCTGAATGTAAGCCAATCAAAGTTACTGCAAACAAATCTGAAAAAAAAAAGTAAATGAACATATCAGGGCTATGTTTTCCTCAATTGGCCCTATTTGGTACATTTCTTCATTTTATACTAATGCTAGATTATTAGTACTGCTTCTATAAATAATACCGGTATTAGTAATATTAATACTTTTATCTCTGTACTATGCTGGGCTAAGGATACGTTTTCCTAAACTTATGAGAACCAAACCTAGAATTTCTTAGCTCATACTGTACACTTAGAAACAATAAATTTCTAGATCTTTATAATGAATAACATACATTCTACATATATTCTACATATATTCTATTAAGTCAACTAAAATTTTAGATTGGTGGAATATATATTTAATTAGATAAAATACACACACTTTGACCCAACAGTCATTTTCATTATGTGTCTGGGGGAAAGGAATGTGGATTTGATAGAGATTTATTTAGTACTGACTTATTGAAATCAGTATAAGCAACTGATTTAATGTATCCCATAGATTTAGTGTATCTGGTTTAAATATGACTGAATCTTAATGCAGTCTGAAACTTTCATGGGCAAAAAATATTATCTTTCTGTAGAAAGTCATTTGGTAAAATAAAATGTGAATTCGATTTTTTTTTTTAAAAAAAAACATGTTTTCTGCAGTGTGATGGCTTTTAGTAATAAGGACATTCTGTATAATATAATTACAATATTTCTTCTATCACAAGTGAGGGCCACTTTATTTGTTATTTCAATTTACATGGTTTTCAATCTGAAATATATGATTTTGGGCTGCTTACACAAATCCAAAATAAACCTTCCTATCTTTTTAAGTGTTCAGTAAAAGTCTTTCTCAGAGTGTTCTCCTCATTTAAAGTGAGGACTGTATGGAGCAGAAAACAAAACCTTATCAGTTGTGTCTCCAATTGTGACATAATATCCTTGAAATTTTTTTGACCTCTTCCTCTCTTGCTTTTAGAATGATTTTGGAAACTTCTTTGAGTTCAAATGGGAAGAGAAATTGATAATTTTTAATTGTTATTTTTCTGATTTTTTTTTTATTCAGATCACTATAGACCATAAGATTGCTTTGGGTATTCTTGGGCACTGCCAAGAATTGTGGGATTGATGCAACACAGAACCTACACATGTCCTGATAATAATCTTATACTTTCCTTCTTCCATTTGTGTTCTTCAGGGACTCCAACCGTCATGTTAAGATAAAGCAGAAAGGTGCAGTGCTGAACATGCTAAAGAGGCTGGACAAAATAAGGTTCAGAGGACATAAGAGAGATGAGTTCCCGGACTTAGCAGAATCTCCCAATGCTTCAGATACTGAATGTGGAGATGAAATCCCTATGAAAATACCTCGTACATCAGGCTACGATGAACTGAGAGACCCTGTAAGTATTTAAGATGTTTGCACATTTTATTGCGGTTGCACCAGTGGTGGGATTCAAAAATTTTTACTACTGGTTCTGTGGGAGTGGCTTGGTGGACAGGGCAGGGGAAAGTTACTGCAAATTTCCATTCTCTCCCCATTCCCCTAACCTGCTTTCCTGCTCCGTTCTCCTGTGCAGGGCAGCAAAAGAAGTCCCAGTCGATCATCTGGGACTCAAGAGGCAGAGAATAAATGGGGGCAGGGCCAGTCAGAGGTGATTCTCCAAACTATTCAAAATTTCCATGACCAGTTCTCCAGAACTGGTTAGAACCTGCTAAATACTACCTTTATTGTATTTTTTTTTTTTGCTGGTCTCCAACTATACATTATGCTTAGCTATGTTTTGTTTTCCGTAAGAATTAATTAATTCATTACCCATTGTTGGCAATTATGTTTCAGTATATCTGGAGATTTCCTGACAGAGGTCTATATTACACTCAGACTTGGCTATATCTTTATCTTTTGATTTAATTTGAGGTCTTTTATAATTATTGATGTACTCACAAATTGTGAGGTGATTTTATAAATTTGTCAAACAAACAAACCAACCAAACTAAAAAATAGGGCATGCTATGTATGCAGTAATGTACTCATTTGCATCTAAATATAATTATAAAGAACTTTGAATTGGATGCAAACAATTGTTAGAAGGAGGATGGCATATTTTGTCTTTCTTGCTACCTATATACTGATTGGATCTGGAGATCTCCTGAAAAGCAAAAATGCAAATATGAGGGGAAGTGACTTTGGTCCTTCCGTATTGCATCTTTCTGAGATACAAATCTATATTGAGAGTCTGTATTGGACCTTGAGTGAAGAGCTTTTTCTTATTAGAGCCAAACTTGATTTTTTTTTTTTAATTTCAGGTTTGAAGAAGAATGAATATAAATAACAATTTAATAAAAGCTTAATATCTTTATTTTCTTTGAACTAACATGGTCTTTAAGTCTGGAGCAGCCAAAGGCAACTAAATTGTACTAATATGATAAAGGGTTTTTTTTTACATTCAAGGCACAGTGAAAGTAACAAGATCTCTTAGTGGCTGTTCTAAAATGTTGTGGACTTGCTTGTTCCAAACTCCTCAGTTAAAAATAACTTGCTCTGTGCCATGTCATGAAAAGAAAGTGGATAGATGAGCTCTTATATTGACTCCATGAGGTGACCTTGAAAGGTGAATTAGAAGGTTCATCAAAGCAAAATGTTCTCAAGGCTAGTATGGTTAAATTTGTTTTCCCTGTTGCTGGTTTTCCCACAAAACTAAAAACTTTTTATTTCTTTCTGATTCTTTTGTATGTGTTTTAGGTTCTTCTTTTGTTTTATTTGTTAGCTCTGAGATGAGTTGAAACTCCTGAGCCATTTTTTTCCTTTGCTTTATTGCAAAAACTTTATGGATGTTGAAATGTTTCTTTAAACCACTCTGTTCACAAAGCTCCCTAAATTTCATCGAATAAGCCAGAGTTAACCGTGTTCCACATATCACCATACAATATCTCGTAAACCAGGATTGGTTTACTGAACACAGTGGCTGAGTTTGTTTAATGATTAAGCCAAAACCAGACAATTCACACAATAGACCCAAAGAACTGGATAAACACAGGGAATATTTTATTTATTACATTTATATCCTACCATTCATCCAGGAAGTTTAGAAAGTGCTATATTATTTTTTTCTCATTTTCCCCTGCAATAACAACCCTTTGAAAAAGGTTCAGCTAAATTAGTGACTGGCTCAAGGTCACCAAGTGAGCTTTCAGACATTTGATTGAATGTGAGTCTTCTTTGTATCACTCCAATATCTTAACCAGGGGTGTCAAACTCAAGGCCCATGGGCTGGGTCTGGCCCATGGGATGCTTAGATCTGGTCCACGGAGCCACTGGGAAACAGCAAAGAACCGGCCTGTGGTGCGTCTGCCAGCGAAAACAGAGCTCAGGAGGGCTGCCTGCAGCCCTTCTGAGCTCTAATTTCACTTGCAGAAGGTTGCAGAGGCCATCGCAGCTGAAAACGGAGCTTGGGAGCCTGTTTTTGCTGGCATAGCTCTCAGGCCACCACAGGGACCTCTGACATGAATGACATCAAGCTGGCCACACACACCCGGCCACACCTCCTCTCCCAGAGGTCGAACACAATTCTGATGTGGCCCTCAATAAAATCGAGTTTGACACACCTTGACATTCCCAACCTTCCCAACCATCACATGTCAGAAGCTTTTTTTACATTTCTGGTATAATCAGATCTGTTTTTAACTTTCAAATCTCTTTTGTGGTTTAAGCCTCTGTGTATCTTCAAAACCAGCTCTCTCATTTTCAGCACTCATTTCTCTTGTTCTCTGCATTCATCTCAAGAAGGTAAAGACCCAGAGGTGGCATTCAGCAGGTTCTGACCAGTTCTGGAGAACCGGTAGTAGAAATTTTGAGTAGTCTGGAGAACTGGCAAATACCACCTCTGACTGGAGATTTTACAGTATTCTTCCCCTGCCCCGCCCACCAAGCCCCGCCGACACAACCGATAGTAAAAAAAAATTGAATCCCACCACTGTACAGATCCCACCCGACATGAGTTTAGGGCTCTGAAAGCATTCCTTCTTGATAGTGGCCTTCACTGGAACAGTGTTCTGTAGTGATCTCCATCCAGCTAACTTTTCTCAAGATTGTTAAAACTACATATTGCATGAAAATTTTGGTGTTGAAAGGGGATTCGGGTTAACTCTGTTATATTTTGGGGATTTGTTGCATTGGGGATTTTTATTTGTGTGGATATTGTTATTTTAATGGTCCCAAGCCTCTGAGATAGGTAGTATACGAAGATTGTAAGTGTGTATAAACAAATACATAAAATTAGATACAGATACAGATTAACAGAGTTGGAAGGGACCTTGTAGATCATCTGGTCAAACCCCCTACCCAAGCAGAACCTACACCATTTCTGACAGGTGCAGTCCAATCTCATTTTGAAAGCCTCCAGTGATGAAGTTCCCACAACTTCTGAAGGCAAGCTGTTCCATCGATTGATTGTTCTCACTGCCAGGAAATTTCTCCTTATTTCCAGGTTGAATCTCTCCTTGTTCAGTTTCCATCCATTATCCCTTGTCTGGCCTACAGGTGCTTTAGAAAATAGCTTGACCCCTTCCTCCCTGTGGCAGCTCCTCAAATATTGGAAGACCTCTATCATGTCTCCCTTGGTCCTTCTCTTTACTAGACTAGCCAAGCCCAGTTCCTGCAACCGTTCATTGTATGTTTTAGCCTCCAGTCCCCTAATCATCCTGGTTGCTCTTCTCTACACTCTTTCTATAATCTCAACAAAGAGTTGTATTAGTACCTCACTTGATCTTGATTGTATCCCTCATTAATATAACTTAGGATTTCAAGTATTTCAAGGAACATTGCTTTTGTTGTCATATCTGGATGCTAGTAAGCTGGCTACATATCAGTGAAATTAGTGAAATTTCTTTTGCAGCTTTTCGGACTCTCCCATTTTTGCAATTTGACTGTTGAGAATCATTGCATAATATAGTGGGTGGATATGACTGAAGAAAAAGATTTGTTGCACCAAATATAGAATAGAAACTGGTTGAGTAGAGAAGCTTTCCAACATTTTGCTGAAGTTTAATTAACGTTGGCGCTGCTAGATTTAACTGTTCCTCTGTCTCTTAAAACTAGATATTGCATAATTCCCTCTCTGACAATTTTTAGCTGAACGATAAAATATTAAATGCTGAAATGCTTCTCTGCTGCCTTATAGCACACAAAGTAATAAAAAAAGCTCCCCAATCAGAAAAAAGATTGAAATTTATAAAACAGTGACAGTTGCAGCGTTAACTTCTACGGCAGTATGTCACTTGGACTTGAGGGACAAAAGGGCATTTGGGGAACATGTCAGGATGTTAACTTAGCACTTGCAAGCAGTTCCTTAAAGCATTTTTCCCTGGGATTGTCCATTTATCCTCTGCAGTTGAAGCAGTGTCAGGAAAAGACACATCCACGGTGTTATGGACAGAGGCTCCATATGCATCCTGGCATGCTCGGAAGAATGTTTTTTGTCTTTAATCCTAAGTGCTACTGAGGCCTATCAGCTTCTGATTTGAGTTATCGTTGGAAGACACTCAGCCAGGAAGAAGGGAGGGCAAAATTATTTTTGAGTTCTTGCAGAGCCACAAGAGATCCAGAATGGACCCCCCCCCCCTTAAGCTTCATAAAGCCTTATCTATCTGTTCCCAGGCTAAGGCTACCAGTCTGAGGAGGTTCCTGTATAACAGGCAGAATATAATAATGCTTGAATTCTACACATGTGGGTGTGGTTGCTTGGGCTTGACCACTGTGTCAGTTAGAGAATAAAGAGAAATGTAGAGAATAAAGTGTGTAGAGCCTTAGAGAGAGGCCAAGGCAACAAGCAAACATATTGCTTAAGCCTAAACAATGAAGAAAGTATGTGTAAACATCTTAGACATATGTCTCCCTAATTCACATGAGTTTAACAAAGAGAAGAAAGAAAACACAGTCAAACTTGGATGATTCTGCTTCTATAGCCAATCTAAATTAAAAAAGCCATTTTAGTCTGAATGTGGAGTTGATTTATTGAACTGATCTACATTCTGAGGCTGACATTTTTTTCAATTATTTATTCATCACAGCATTAAGATTTCTGTTGCATTCAATTCCAGTTGGCTTTAACCAGCATACAAAAAAACCACATGCAACGCATTAAAAATGAAGAACAGACAACATAAATAATATAGTAATAGTGCCCTCTGTCAGGGGCAGGCCCATACCAACCCCAAGGGCTGGAAGAGACTTCAGAGGTCCAGTCTATTCTTGAAAACCTCCAGCAATGAAGCACCCGCAACTCCTGGAGGCAAGTTGTTCCATTGATTGTCCTCACTATCAAGAAATTTCTCCTTAGTTTTAGGTTCCATTTCTTTTTTAAAAGCTTCCACCCTTTATTTCTTCTCCTGCCCTCAGATGTTTTGGAGAGCAAGTTGACACTCTTCTCTGTGTTAGCCTCTCTTTGTTACCCTCTCTTTGATAGGGTAGGCCTGCCTAGTTCCCTTAACCATTCATTGTATGGTTTAACTTCCAGATCAATGGTGGGATTCAATTTTTTTTACTAACAGTTCTGTGGGTGTGGCTTGGTGGGCGTGGTAGGGGAAGGATACTGTAAAATCTCCATTCTTTCCCCACTCCTGGGGGAAAGTTACTGCAAAATCCCTATTCCCTCCCCACCCACTAACCTGATTTCCAGCTCCGTTCTCCTGTGCAGGGCAACTAAAGAAGACCCAGTCAATCAACTGAGACTCGGGAGGCAGAGAATAGATGAGGGCGGGGCCAGTCAGGTGGTATTTGCCGGTTCTCTGAACTCCTCAAAATTTCTGCTACCGATTCTTCAGAACTGGTCAGAACCTGCTGAATCCCACCTCTGTTCCAGATGTCTTTCCATCTTTGTTACTCTTCTCCGTGACCTCACTAATGCAGTATTCTTGTGATCTAAACACTATCCTTTGTTTGATGTAGTCTAGGACTGCATTGGAGTTTTTGGCAGCTGTAGCACATTGCTGGCTCATACTTAAGAGGTGGTTCATTAGAACACCTAAATCCCTCTCTCAGTTACTACTGTCGAGCCAGTTACTGTCTATTCAATACCTATATGTTTAGTTTTTAATGCCTAGGTGTAGGACCTTACTTTTCTCACCAATGAACTGCATCTTGTTGCTCAATGTTCACTTTGTCAGGTTCTTTCGGATGTTGAGTTTGTCTTGTTAGCAATGCCCCCCAGCTTGGTGTTTTTCTACAAATTTGATAAATTCACTTTCTATCTCCTCATTGAGATCATTTATGATAATGTTGAAGAGCACTGGACCCAAGAGAGAAGCTTGAGGTGCCTCACTACATGCTTCCTCCCTATAGATATAGTTTTATCGAGGTCTACCTGTTGGGTGTGATTATTCAACCAACTGCAAATCCATCTCTTGGTGGTACTGTCTATTCCACATTGTTCTCTCACCAAGAAATAGGCTCTGGTCTACTTTGTGAAATGCCTAACTGAAGTCCAAGTATACCATGAGCACAGCATTTCCCTGATCCAGTAATTTAGTCACTTTGTCAAAGAAGGCAATAACATTTGTCTGGCATGATCTGCTTTTAACTAACTCATGTCTTCATCTTGTAATTGCCTTGTTTGTTTCTAGGTACTCACAAATTCTCCACTTGATTTTTTTTTCCCCAGGATTTTTCCAGGTTTTGATGTCAAGCTGACTGGTTGATAGTTTCTAGGATCCATTTTTTCCTCTTTTAATAGATTGGAACAACATCAGCTCTTTTTTAGTCTTCTGGTAGTTTGTCTGTGCTACAAGAGCTTTGAAATATTATATTCAGTGGCTCCAATATTACATCTTCCAGGTCCTTTAGATCTCTGGAATTTAAACCATTATTTTTTGGGTCTACCTCGACAAATAAACAATCTGAGCGTTGCCTTAGTAGTGGTCCATGTCTTCCGTCTCTCAAAGCCATTCCCAATACCCATTACATCACCTCATAACAATCAATAAAAGCAATAGAACAAAAACAGAACAATCCTTTTCACTAGGCACCAGACCAACCAAACTATTAACCTTCTGACTCAACCCCCATTTTAGCCTAATGCTTATGTAATGAGCCTGGTCATCATGGCTTCTGAAAGGCTAGAAGGGTAGGATTCCCTTAAATTGCAGATGGAAGGCTATATCAAAAGGCTGGGACAGCTAAATGGAAAGTGCACCTCCAAGGCCCCATTTGGGTCCTGATAGATACCATTATTTACATAATAGGAACCCATAATATATCAACTCTGCCAGCACTTACAGGCTTGGGAGAAACCATAGGCTTCATTACACAGAGCTTTATGTAGGGCTTGTATTGCAGTTTTTATGTGATTTCTTTCTCAAATCATTAATAAGTTGTGCAGTTTTCAAAATTAGAAGAGAGAAGGTGACTCTGGAAGAACGGATTGTTCCTGCTAAATAGTCTGGCTCAGAAATAAGCTTGACTGACTTCCTTCAGTCCTACTTTCTAGATAAATCAATATAAAATTATAGCTTGAAAAGGTACTGAACCCAGGGTACTTATTTCTGAACAGGCATGCTAAATGTCCCTTTCCTCAGTAATTATGTGAAAACCTTGCCTTCATTTATAATTTAAAGTCATTTCTGCTTGACCTTCTAAGAACTTTACGTTGATGTGTTTAAAATACTGTGAAGTTAAATTAATATCTTATGGGGACAAAGATAAGTGTAACTTTCCATTTGTGCATCTGGGTGTATTAATAAGAAAATAAGACTGATGGGAACATAGGAATTTGGGGTAAAGGCCCTGTCACACTGCCCAACGGATGCAAAACGTATGTAAAAAGGACACAACGGACGAGCAAAATGTTCCATCCGTTGTTATCCGCTCTCAAAAGGGGCAAAAATTTGCATAACCGGAGCGGATAACACGGAAAGGAATGGACGCGGGGAGGACGCAGGGCGGATGGAAAGTGGATGCGGAACGGAAGGCCAGCGGATGAAAGCGAATGGCACATCCGCAAGGCTTCCGAGGGACCTCAGCAAAGCGGACGCGGAACGGATACAGCGGATGCACAGCGGATGCACAGCGGATGCACAGCGGATGAAGCAGATGCACAGCGGAAGCCTAGCGGATGCACAGCGGAAGCCGAATGGATGCCGAGCGTTAATTGCGCATGCGGGGGGGATGCATTGCGTAAGGCACGCAGATATAAAGGGAACCAGCTCGCATGTGGCCAGCATTCGGAGGAAAGACCTGCTGCTGGATACATCGAGTCCTTGCCTGCCCTGCCTGCATGCTTGCCTGCAAGCCTTGCTGCCAGCCTTCCTGCCAGCCTCCCTGCCAGCCTTGCTCTCTGCCTGCTTGCCAGCCTTGCTGCCAGCCTGCCTTCCAGCCTCCCTGCCAGCCAGTCTGCCTGCCAGCCTTGGTGCCTGCCTGCCTGCCTTCCTTCCTTCCAGGCTTCCTGCCAGCCTGCCTGCAAGCCTGCCTGCCAGGCTTCCTGCCAGCCTTGGTGTCAGCCTTCCTGCCAGCCTTGGTGCCTGCCAGCCTCCTTGCCAGCCAGTCTGCCTGCCAGCCTTGGTGCCTGCCTGCCTGCCTGACTTCCTGCCAGGCTTCCTGCCAGCCTTGGTGCCTGCCAGCCTCCCTGCCAGCCAGCAACCCCACAACCATGGGGAAGAAGCGAAAGCCTCAGCAACCTGCCGCCATCCCTGGCAAGAGGGACAGGGCCACCCTCCCGCCCCCCTGTCCCTGACTCTGCTTCTGCTGGGGCTTCTACTGCTCGGGCTCGCTCTTCTGGTGCTGGAGCTTCTGCTGAAGCTGCTCCTGGCAGTGGTGCTTCTGCTAGTGCTTACTCTGCTGAAGCTGCTCCTGGTCCTGCTCATCCTGCTCGTGCTCCTGGACTTGCTCGTCCTGCTCGTGCTCCTGGTCTTGTTCGTCCTGCTCGTGCTCCTGGTCCTGCTCGTGCTGGTGCTGGTGCTGGTGCTGCTGCTGATGATGACGATGATGATGATGATGATGATCCTGCTGCTGCTGCTGATGATGATGATTATGATCCTGCTGGTGATGATGATGATGATGATGATGATGATGATGATGATGATCCTTCTGCTGCTGCTGCTGCTGGTGGTGTGGAGGAGCAGCCTCTACTACCTGGGAGCCCTTCTGATGAGGGCCCATCTGGTCCTGCCAAAGGGAGGAAGAGGCATATGCGACAACGGGAGAGGAGGCAATACTATATTGAGGAGGAACACGAGGATGAGGTGCTGGAGTGTCTGAGAGAGAATGACTATCTGTGGCGGAAGGGACACCGGCTGTACAGGGACACCAAAAGGAAGCAGGCTGCTTGGAGAGAGAGGGCGGAGAGTATGGGTTACACTTCGGAGGTGCTCCTCGGCTGGTGGAAGCACATGCACACCTGGTACGGGAAGCTGCACCTGAAGAAATCTGGCCAGGCCACGGTTAAGCTGATGGACAGAGAGACCTACGTCATGGCAGGTGCAGCTTCCTGGAGGGTGAGATCCGCCACCGTGGAGCACCAGCAGCCCCTCTCACAACCCTCTGTCTCCAGGCAGGTTTCTGTGGAGCGTGCCACGGCGGAGAACCCGCGGACAGGTGTTGTAACTGTGGTGGAGTGCATGGAGGACTCCCTGGTGCGGTGGGAGAAAGGAGACATCGCGTCCACCATAGCCGTAGCCGCATCCACCCCCCCCAAGCTCCACTTCCAGAAAGGCAGAGAGCCAGACAGCAGGAGGGGCAGAGCCACACTGTCCTGCTGGAGATCAGGAACATCATCTGCACCAGCATAGATCTCCTCTCTCAGCTGGTCAACACCGACTCCTTATCCTCCAACCGCAAGCCCTTCCTCACCTATGTCAACCAGACCCTCAGGAACATGGAGGAACCCCAGTACCAGGTGGTGAAGGACCGGATCACTGAGCTGCTTCACAACCCTCCAGATCCAGAGGAACCTGCTCCCACCCAGTCCAGGTCTGCTCCTCCACCCCAGGTGATGTCCCTCCCATTCCAAGGCTTCCCACAGACTCTCACCTACCAGGGCTATGGCTACCAGGAGGTCCAGCAGCACAGGCAGCACCCCTTCCCAGTCCAGGCACAGAGTCATCGGACGACACCGTTGCCACCAGTTCCACTGATGCCACCAATGCCACCCACGCGAATGATGCCACCGACGACAGCAATGCCACCTATGCCTGTCCTCACCCAGCTGCAGACCAGACAGCCCCACTACACTACTCCTTCCTCCACCCCACAGCCAAGCCCGGCCTCAGTACATCTGTCATCAGGACTGGGGCTGACACCCCATGGCATGGAGGAAGGACCTCTCAGCATCACGGATCTGAGCCAGCTGTCCAAGAGCTTTCTCAACACACCGTCACCTGTTGTCCTCTCGGGGCCAGGCACCCCAGTGGTGCTTCAGACCAGCACTGCAGCAGCAACCACCTCCACAGCACCTGGACCCTTCACCCCTGAGACTGGGCACACCTCCGAGTGACCGTGAAGACTGCCAGAGACTGGGTGTGGACTTTATTTGGACACTTGACTTGGGTCATTTTTCTTTTACAGCTTGTTGTTCAATAAAGTTTATCTTTGATTCACACACTTGCTTCATTTCTTTTTTTTAATAAAGTCATGGTGGAAACTTTTAGAATTGGTTTAAGCCTTTGCATGCTTGTGGGATGGATTAAGATAGCAGTGGTGTGGGCAGGGATATCTTTGGCATGGGTAATAGCTGTGGGGATAGATAAACCTCCAGTGTAAGCATAGTGGGACTGTATGGTCCACCCTCCCAGGTGCCACACCTATGGCCCTTTATTATCAATAACAATGTAATCATTGATCCACACATGTCAACACAAACACAACTCTTTATTAAACGCCCTGTTCATTGTAGGCCCACCCAACATACATGGCCCAATCTCATCAGTGTGATGAGACAGGCTGAAGGAAGCACCCATTAGTCATCTATCATCCTGTCTTGCCACTCCACTGCTCCAGCTGGGGAGTTGCACCAGTGTCTCAGGAGGTTGCGCTGCTTCTTCCCTTCACGTGAGGCTCTGTTGGGGCCTTACACATCCTCAGTGTCTATCAGGTTTCGCCCTTGCCTCCATTCCCCAGGCTCCATGTCCCCATTGCCTTGTTGGAGGTCCACAAGCCTGTTCTGCAAGACTGGGTAGCGGGTGCACATGAGATTGTGCAGGATGCAGCAAGCTTCCACGATCCTCCTCACGGTCTCTGGGTGATGCTGCATGGTGGTGAGAAGTACCTGGAACCTGTTGGCCAGGATGCCAAAGGCGTTCTCCACCACACGCCTTGCCCTGGACAGCCTGTAGATGAAGATCCTCTCTTCACGGGTGAGGAGTCTGGAAGTGTAGGGCTTCATGAGGTAGGTTCTGAGGGAGAAGGCGTCATCCCCCATGATGAAGTAGGGCACATCTTGCATGTCGTTGGGCAGGTGGTCTGGATCTGGGAAGCCCATGATGAGGTTGCCTTCCAGCCCCTCCTTGAGGTCACTGGCATTGTATACCTGGGCATCTGAACATGAGCCATTGCCTGAAGCATCGATGTACATGAAGTTGTAGTCAGCATCGACCATGGCGAAGAGGATGATGCTGAAGAAGCCCTTGCAGTTGAAATACGTGGACCCCGACTTGGCTGGAGATTTGCAGGCCATGTGCTTGCCATCTATGGCTCCAACGGTGTGTGGTAAGTTCCACTTCTGATACCACTGCTCTGCAACTTTCTTCCATCCTTCTTCAGTGGAGGGGCACTGGAGGAGCTCCTCCAGGTATTCTTCGATGATGGCCTGCACCACTTCTCTGACCACAATGCTGATGGTGTTGGATGGCACCCTCCAGCCGTTCTGCATGCTCCTGTAGGTGGTCCCTGAGGCCAGGTGGCGCAGAGTCAGTGCCACCTTGAGCCCAGGATCCAGGCTGGGCCGGAATTTGGTGCTCTGCTTGGTCAACCTGGGTGTCAGGCGCTGCACAAGTTCGTCAAACATGGCTGGCGGCATCCTCATGAAGTTCTGGAATGCCCGAGTGTCTTCGTTCCTGAGCTCCACCAGCAGCTTGTTGTACAGTCCGTACTCTGCTCTTCTCCCGATCCATCTTCGGACCCAGACGCTTCTTGGCCACCCCTTTTTCTTCCCGTAGTAGAGTTCACAGAGCCTGTAGATGGCTTCGCACTGTTGCAGAAGGATGGTGGCTGCCAAAAGGACTTTGTTATGATCCACGGTGGACATGACTGGATGCTGTGGAAGAGGAAGAGTCAGATGAAGGCTGCAGAGGTCTGCACAGCTGGGCTGCTGGGCTGAAAGTGAGATGCAGGTGAGTTGCTCCCCCTTTTTATAGGCAGTATAGGCGTTCCTTTGCATCCTCTAGGCATCCTCTAGACATCCTTAATATCCGAGATAGGTCCCCTCTGCGAACGTTTTTTCCGTTTTAAATGCTTTGTTTCCGTGCTGCATTCGCTAGGCATCCGTTCTGCATCCGTTCCGCGTCCGTTCCGCTTCCTCCCTGCGTCCGAGTGGATGCGAGTTGCGCAGATGTGGAACAGATGCCTAGCGGATATAGCGGATGCGTAACGGATGCAGAACGGATGCGTAGCGGATGCGTAGTGGATGCAGAACGGACAAATTGGATACATTTTCCACGCAAAAGTTTTGAGCAGCTCAAAACTTTCTGAGCGGATGAAACGTCCATAAACGGATGCTGGACGGATAGAGAGGAAGCAAAACGGAGGCAGTGAGTACAAAATGGATAAATCGCGTTAACCAACGGATGGCAAGCTTTTTTTCCGTTTTACATCCTCTTTGCATCCATTGGTGCAGTGTGACAGGGGCTTAAAAATAAAAGCCCAGAATACAACCTTTTACATCATTTTTATTGTTGAAGCGTTGGCCCCTTGTAGTTAATAGGGGATGGGGATTAGAATTGACTGTGGAATTATATCCAGTTACATGGAACTGAATTCTGTTATATTGATTCTGGATTACTTGATAGTACCTCAATCTTCATACTTTTAACCCTGATTTCCGTGGCAGAAATACTTGTGATTCCCAGTGGCTGCTTTTGAAGTATCACCATTTCTCAGGACACAGTAAAAGCATTGAAGCAGATAATGGAGTACAATTTTAGCTTTTCAGAATGACAGTAGCCTACCTGCCTATTTACTGTTAGGTCAGCCATTGATGATACGACGTTATTTTCCACAGATGACTGCATAGCCAATCTTCCAGAAAACAAGAAAAAAGATAAAAACAGGAGTGATTCTGATTTCCTTTTTAACATGCAGAGACAAATTAAAGGACTGCATAAGAATTCATATACCTAAAATGTTGGGGGAGGGGGTATATGTAGAAAATTAATTTCTAGATGTATGCATATTGAATGTCTTGAAAGAAAATATCCCACAAAAAATTAAAAGCTCTTATGTCTGAATTTTTTGCATTTGCTTCGGAGATAATCTTCACTATATTTAAATGTACTAAATAAGGATATTAACACATGTTTCAGTTTTACTTTCAATGTTTGTGTATATATTATAGGTTTAAAAAGTGGGAAAAATGCATTGCTGCCCAGATAATTCTTGATCAATGTATATGTTTTCCTCGCAGAACTGTGGTTGAATTTTCTGCTTAATTCTTTATTTCTGAAATGTAGTTTTTACAGATTCATCCTTTCTAACTCATCTTCATCTCTTGCTACAGTACCATTTTCTCAGGAAGGGGAAAAACTAATTATCAGTGGCAATATATTTACCTTAAAATGATATCATTTTAAACTTCATTATTACACAGATACGTTTTGAGGCAAACTTTATTGTCTGCATTGTTTTTCCCACCAGTTTTCCCACTGAACTACTGTCAGCTCCCGTTAATTCCTATGCGACATGTTCTAATCTCAGATGCAGCTTTTGAAACAATAATTTAACATATTAATATGTAACATATTAATAGAATAACAATTGTGGCCTTGATTATTAGCTCCTTTCATGCATAGCCATCTGTTCTTACAAGCATTCATTCACCCTCTCATCCATATGCATCTCTTCCTTTCTTTTAGTTTATACTGTAGTCCCCAATTTATGACTGATCTCTTAATGACAATTCAAAGTTTTGATGAACAGCCCCTCCCCCACAAAAAGCTACTTGCAACCTGGCTTCAAAGTCACAATATCACCCTTTTTGAAGTCACATGACCACATTTTAGGAGCTTGGCAGTGGGGCCACATTTGTAGCCGTATGCAGCACCCCAAGGTCCTGCGACCATGATTTATGACAGTTTTTCCAGAAAGCAGTCTTTATTTTTGGTTTCCTGCAACCTCCCCCCCCCAAAACAAAAAAACAAAAAAACCCCACCACCCATTAGCAAACAGTGGGTCACTTAATGACTATCATATTCTCCTAACCACAGTCACAAGAAAGGTAATAAAATCAGGCCCAGTCACATGTGGTGATGTGCTTTATGATAATCATAGTTTACAACCAGAATTACAGATTAACAGAGTCATCTAGTCCAACCCCCCCACCCGCCCAAGCAGGAGACCCTACATCATTTTTGATAGATGGCACTACAGTCTCTTCTTGAAAGATTCCAGGGATGAAGCTCCCACAACCTCTTGAGGGCAAACTGTCCAATGGGTTGATTGCTCTCACTGTCAGAAAATTTCTCCTTATTTCCAGGTTGAATCTCTCCTTCAGTTTCCATCCATTTTTCCTTGTCTGGCCTTCGAGTGCTTTGGAAAATAGCTTGACCCCTTTCTCCTCTCTGTGGCAGCCCCTTAAATATTAGAAGACAGCTATCATGTCTCCTCTGGTCCTTATCTCCACTAGACTAGCCATGTCCAGTTCCTGCAACCATTCATCATATGTTTTAGCCTCCAGTCCCCTAATCATCTTGGTTGCTCTTCTCTGCACTTTTTGTAGAGTCTCAACCAGTGGTGGTATTCACTACCGGTTTGGCCAGGTTCGCCCGGCCGGTAGCGCCAATTAGCAGCAGAGACCGAACCAGTTCTTTCCGACTCTCTTCTGTTGGGCCCACCTGTCCCCCAGGCTCCCATACTAACTTTTATGTCCTGCTTTTGAAGCGCATCTGCTTTGCGTGGCATAGCAGACTGCTGCACGGCAGCGGCTGAAGCAACAGGGAGAGTGCAACAGGGAGAGATTGTAGGAGGTGAGTTGGAAAACCTCTGCACCTGTGCAAAGTGTGCATTGGGCATGCGCGCACATGCAAAGTGTGTGGAGGTGCACCCAGCCACTTCCACCAAACCGGTGGTAAAATTTTTTGAAATGCACCACTGGTCTCAACAACTTTTTCATAGTGTGGTGATCAAAACTGGATGCAGTACTCTTGGTGTGGTCTTACTAAAGCTTTATAGAGTGATCCTTCTCTTCACTAGATTAGCCATGCTCAGTTCCTGCAACCGTATAGCTTCTGTCTTGCTTGGAAATTGATACACACACACACACACACACACACACACACACCCTGATATTTTTATTTTTATTTATTTATTTATTTATTTTTATACCCAAATCTACATGAGCATATCAATCTGTCCTGATCTTTGTAATGCTGCATTATCTGTCCTATTCTCTCTCTGTATTTTTTTTTTAAGTTAATATCTCTAGAATAGTACAGTGGTAGGAATCTTTAAACATTGCAAGTTTTTTTTTTTCTCTCCTCACCCTCCCTGATCACCCCTCAAACTGTTCTGGCATGTTCATGAGAGAGGGTTTATCCTGAGTGCAGCACTCTTCAGTTTACAGACTTCCTAATTGTTTAAATGGCCCTCTTGAAACCATGGCCCATAATTGACTTGGAAGGATCCTTATTTGGAGGCAGCTTCTAGCCAATCAGAGGGAATTTAGATAATGACGTTTCTTGCTGCAGAAATCAAAGCATTTGGTGTGGAGGTCTGAGCAGGCGCACTGATGCGAGACATGCCGTGAGAGAGATATGGTTCCTTTCATAAGCTTCCATTGATTCATGTCAGCAGGCTAATGCTGTACATTGGCTCTGCCCAGCTCTTGGTTTGCCCCAGATAAACTAGTAAATAAAAGATAACCATTGCTAATCTACTGTTTTATATTTGCATTTTGGAGTGTGTGCCAGGGGTGTGTGTGGATTGTTCTTGCTTCTTTTCTTCCTTCAGAAATTGGTTTCTGAGCTGCCAGCATCTTTTCTCTTTTCTTATAACCCCTTCCCTTCCCTCCCTCTCTCCGTAGGCTGGTCCTGGGACTGTCATCATGGCTACAGGAGTTCCTGATTACAACAGAACAGAGTCTGACAGATTAAATGAGATCAAAGGCCACTTGGAAATTGCCTTGCTGGAAAAGCACTTTCTCCGTAAGTACAAAGAAATTGAGTTTTTCTTTGTTCAATTAGAAATATACTGCACACAATAATCTCCAAATTAGTTTATTTTCCATACAGTCTAACTTCAGAATATTTTAATGATGGATAGAAGCAGGAATTGGGTTATGATAATAAAACAAGCCCATTTTTAGATTCTGTTGTTAACATAGTTCTTTTACGGGTAGTAAAAGTGGTTTTTGTATAATGGTTTAAGTGTTGGGGTTTTAGTCTGGCTTTGTTTAAATTGTATGTGCATTTAATTTCTGTTTATCAAATTTATTAAACTGTGATGCACACAATGAATCCAAGTATTTGATATATTTTCAAGTATACTCTTTTAATTATGTACAGTATAAAATTAATCTATAAGCATTAAAAAGCAGAAAAGGACTGCAGTCATTGTAAATATCTAAAACTGCTTGCAAGACAAGTCAGTCACACAAGAAAATGCTATATTGCTGTAACATTTGCAACTGAATTAAGTAAAAAGTGTTTGAAGCCAAAGCAGGATGTTTTGGAACATTCTCCCAAACATCATAAATCTCTGGTCAGAATGTAGGAATAAACAAGGAATGGCATCTAAGTAATAATTTGTCAAAACGGGAAAGGGGTGCAGCATTAGTTTGTTTAACTATTTTGTGGCAAGATACAATTGATGTGGAAAGGAAAAGCCCTATGAAAAAAAACGAGAAGTGTGCATGTCTACTAAATAAAAGGAATAGCAAGATTGATCTATTTGATTCCATCGTATCATTGAAGGTAATATTTACAGTATACTAAGATGTCCAAAATGTATCTGATAAAAATCCAGCAACAATCCTTTATCTGCCTATAAGTGGTGAAGAAAGGATAGTGCGTCGGCCCTTACTAACCTACTTTCCAGCTCTGTTCTCCTGTGCAGGGCAACAAAGAAGACCCAGAAGATCAGCTGGGAGGCAAAGAATAGATGGGGGCATGGCCAGTTAGAGGTGGTATTTGCCTGTTCTCCAAATTATTCAAAATTTCCATTCCAGAATTGGTCAGAATCTGCTGAATACCACCTCTGGTTGAGACAGGAAACCCAACCCATGAGTACTAATAATACATTTACTGTATATTTACAGTAAGAATCTTGTAAGTCTGAAAGCATTGCCCCTCTACATTCCAGAGAAATAGGGAGGTTTCCCTTCTGAAATGCTTCCTCTACCCCCTATCTCTCTTCTGGTATCAGATTTCTCTTATTAGACGATTGCCAAGGCTGTGGCTCTTCCTCCTGTCTTCCAAGATTATGCTCACGCCTATTGCATAGTAACATATTTTCTACCACTTTTCACCCATTCTAAATATCTGAGCAGAAGCAGGGATCTGTTCCTGGAAGCATATGTTGATATCAGGCTAGAATTCTAGAAGAAATCAATACATGAGTATATATGTCTTCCCTTTGAGGTAGACCAGGCTAGGAAACCAAAGTTATGAATGTTAATATTAACTAATATTAATTTTTATTGCAAAGTTGTAGGAACAGAATTTTGCAATTCTCAATGGGCTTCCTCTTCCTTCCTTTTATTTTCAAGAGAACTAGGGTAAACAATTTAGCCTGTTTTCTCAAATTAACATATCAGTTTTGGACTCAGATTTTTTTTGTCCATTTCCCTGGTTGCAGTTTTTCATTCTGTTCTTCAAGGTTATTCTTACTGCCCATTACAATATGTATATTGCTGGTACAGAAATCTAGGCAGTTGCTGTCTATTTAAACATAAGGGAGATTTTGGCTGAATATAGGAGCTCCATTGCCAGAGTGACAAGGGATAAAACATTTTTAAGTGCAGAACAGCCATATAATGCAGCTAAGACAGGTTCTTTAAGGCACTATAATTATAAGGAGGAGGTAAAACACAATCAAACTTGGAAAATTCAGTTACTATAGCTTAGTTTAGTTTTTTGTCATGGCACCTCATACAATGAAATCAAATACCATTTGCAATGTACATTATAATTATAAAAATAAAACACAAACACACATCCTTCACATTCTATCCCAGGGGTCTTCAAACTTGGCAGCTTTAAGACTTGTGGACTTCAACTCCCAGAATTATTCTTCCAGTCATGTTAGCTCAGGAATTCTGGGAGTTGAAGTCCACAAGTCTTAAACTTGCCAAGTGTACACGATTGAATTGAAAACCGGATATTGCATTAATATTGCACTATACAGTAGAATTGTCCTTGTTTTTATTACTCCGTACTGTCTGCCAGATGGTAATTGTTCAAAAAAAGGGGTGCCAAGGATGAGATGGATCTTTGAGAATGTTTTGAACTTTCTTAAGGCAGCAGGAGCTATAAAGCTCTTTCAAAGAGGGGAGAAGGCAATGACATTCACCCTCTGGAGTGCTTTCCTATCTGCCACTGTACAATTGGCAACCCATACAGAGGTGCAGTAAGTTAAGATACTCTCTCTGGTGCAGCGGTAGAAGGTCACCAGCAGTTTTTCATTCAGTTGTTTTTTCCTGAGAAGTCTCACTTAGTATAATCTCTGCTGGGCCACCTTCAATTTAGCCTTCTCCTGGAGCTGATTTCTTGGTCTACACAACAGAGCTGACATCAATCTTGCAAGTCTCACTATGCTATACTTCCTCTTCCTTGTTGTAGTTCATCTCCAACAAACTCATTTACTTTATTCTCTATAAAGAGCTACAGGGGCACTTAATCTAACACACACCATTTTTTGGTGAGACAACACCATGTTACCAAATATGGCACCTTGAAGACTGCTTTGTATCAGAATTTTAGGAAGCATTGTGAAGAAAGTAACACAGATACTCCTTGTCTTAAGACCACATTTGAGCCCAGAATTTATGTTGCTAAATGAGAAATTTGTTTAGTGAGCTTTATCCCATTTTATGGCTTTTCTGGCCGCATTTGTTAAGTGGAACACTGCATTTGTTAAATTAATAACGTGGTTAAGTTAAACTGGCTTCTCAATTGATTTTGCTTGTCGGAAGGTTGCAAAAAGGGATCACATGATCCCAAGACATTGCAACTGCCATAAATGTGAGTCAGTTGTCAAGCATCCAAATGTCAATCATGTGACCATAGAGATGCTGCAGCAGTCATAAGTGTGAAAAAAAAAAGGGTTTCCAGGATGAGATGGATCTTTGAGAATGTTTTGAACTTTCTTAAGGCAGCAGGAGCTATAAAGCTTTTCCAAAGAGGGGAGAGGGCAACCAATGATCTTCTGGGCAATGACTTAAGTCACTTTTTTCAGTTTTGACAAATGATATGTTGTAAGTTGAGGACTACCTGTAGTCCATGGCTAGGTTAGAGGATAGAGAAGGGCTAGGTAGTTAATTTTTCTCAGGGGCTCACATGAGAAATTGGAACTCTTGTGAAGGGCTGCTGTTGCCCCACTCCAATCCTACACTGCCTTCCCTAGCCTCTATTGCTGATGCCCCACCTAATGCTGCATGCTGGCCTGGGACAACCTGCAGGCAGGATGTGGGTCAGAGTATTATTCAGCCGATAAATTATGATATTTGGGTTCATTGCTTTCAGCTTCCCAAATGATTCATACTCTGTACTCCCATGGGTATTCTCAGTTCTTATCTCACTGAGTTATTGCAAGTTTAGAAGAGGATGACTTCTCAACATTTTGAATATTTTATAAATTTTGAGTCTCCTCTTGCTGACTTGGTTTAAGCAAGATGTTTATAGACAATTGAATCTAAACAGTTGTCTGGGTATTGTATGCTGATAAAGCTTTTAGAACCTGCGACAAGTTGCAAACTAAGTTATCATATGATGGGAATAAAATGTAATGAATTGTAAAATAGGATGGGCTTATATGGGCCATCAAGTTCAAAACCATGCTTATGATCTTCAGACTTGCATGAATCACATCAGGTCTCCCAAGTAAACCAGACAGGAAACTACATGAACTCATGCTACTTTAAGGTAAAATAAATATATCCATTATCTACCCTGGATGAGTAGAAATCATTTGATCCAAAGGACCTGGAAGATATAATTTGGAACTATTGAATGTAATTTTTCAAAGCTCCTATAGCACAGGGGAATTACCAGAAGATTAGAAAAGAGCTAATGTGGTTCCAGTTTACAACAGGGGGAAAAATAGATCCAGGAAATTATAGATTAATTAGCTTGACATTAATACCTGGAGAAATCCTGGAAAAGGTAACTAAGTAACAGATTTGTAAGTACCTGAACAAGGCAATTCCTAGAAGCCAGCATGGGTTTATTAAAAAACAGAACTTGTCATACAAATCTTATTGTCTTCTTTGATAAAGTGACTAAATTAGTGGATCAGGGAAATGTTGTAAATCAAGTATACTTGGACTTCAGTAAGATATTTGACAAAGTAGACCACAGCTTAATTTTTGGTAAGGTATAACAATGTGGGACAGACAGTACCACCTCCAAATGGATTTTCACTTGGCTGACCAATCACATCCAACACGCAGTCCTTAATGGAACGACAACTACATAATGGGGAGCATTCAGTGCCTCATGGTTCTGTCTTGGGCCCAGGGCTCTTCAATATCTTCACAAGTTATCTAAATTAAGGGATAGAAAAGAAACACAAAATTTGCAGATGACACCAAACTGGGGAATTTGCTAACGTTTTGGAAGATAAACTCAAGCATCAGAAGGATCTTGATAGACTATCTGTTTTGTTCAGAAAACACACGAGGTAGACCGGGTTCCAACAACAAATACTTTAATTCTTTAACTAGTCAGTAAATAGGAACACTTGGCTGAAGCCGAGGTCAGCCTTTTATACAGGCTGGCTTGCCAGCTTGTAGCCAATGGCAATTGCTTAAATTTGCTGCCTTTCAGCAGCTCTTTGGATTGGTTCCCAGTGAACCAATCCAATGCTTAGTTTATTTGACCAATCAGGTTTGCAGATTTGGAGTCACCCACTTTACATATAGAACACCCCTCCCCTCTTAGTTCAGTCCTACGTGGTGACGTAGTCTCGCAGGTAGGTGGGGCTTTTCCGGACTCGACTTGACTTGCGCGGTTCATTCTTAGTGAAGACTTCGACTGGTTCGGATGGGGCTGCTGTGTCGTGCGTTCTTCTCCCTGGAACCGTCTGGAAGGGTGAGTCAGCCATTTTACCGCCGCCTGAGTTTCTTAGGCTGGCGGTTTTGCCGCTCCCTCCTGTTTCCTCCGGGCAGGTCGAGCTGGCCTGGCTGGCCCCTTCCGATGGGCCCTTCACGCAAGTCTCTCCAAACAGTGAGTCTTTTATTTGCTCTTTTTGTTCGTATGTTTCATTGGTTTTATTTTTTAATTCTTGCAATCCCCCCCCCACCTTAGTTGGCAATTCGTCGGTTTTTTCGACGAATGGTTGTATGTCTGTGGTTCTTTCTATATTTCGGGATCGAAGCTGGTCTATGTGCCACTTCCATTCCCTGCCATCATCTACTGTTAACCGGTAGGATTTGGGGCCTGTTATTTGGGTAATTTGTCCTGGTAGCCATGCTGGGTCCCCAGTGAAGTTTTTGGCGTAGACTAAATCGCCAATTCCAAATTTTCTAAACCGTGTGGAGGAGTCGGGGGGGGGGGTTTCTGGCGTGAATTCTGGGTGCAGTCTATCAAGGTGTGACCTTAGTTTTCTCCCCATGAGTAGCTCTGCTGGGGACTTGTTGGTTATGGTACTGGGTGTTATGTGCTGGAGTGTGAGCTATCGGTTAATTTTTTGCTGTACATCTCCAGAGTCCATTTTTTCTAACGTTCCTTTGTAAATCAGACCATTCTCTCTGCTCTACCATTTGCAGCCGGATGGGCCGGCTCGGTTAGGGCATGTCTAATACCTAGGGAGGCTAGGTATTGTTCAAAGTGTAGGCTGGTTAGTTGTGGTCCATTATCGGACACGAGGACGTCCGGAATGCCATGGGTGGCAAAAAGGCTGTCCAGTTGTTTTATTACTAATTCAGTTGTTGTTGATGGCATAATTTTTACTTCTAACCATTTAGAATAGGCGTCCACAACAATCAGAAAGGTATGTCCTTTAGTTGGACCAGCGAAATCGATGTGGATTCGTGACCAGGGGCCCCATGGGATTTCCCAATCTCTAATGGGTGCTTTGGGTGGGGATGGTCTAATTGTTTGACATTTGTTACACGAGGTTACCCAGTATTCTATGTCCCTATCAATACCCGGCCACCAGACATAACTTCTAGCAAGGCTTTTCATTTTTACAATCCCCGGGTGACCTTCGTGTAGCATACTAAGTACCCTACGTTGTAGTTTGTTAGGAATAACCACCCGATCACCCCACAGTAAACAACCTTTTTGAATAGAAAGTTCGGTTTGTCTGGTCCGGAAAGGTTTAAAGTTTTCAGTTTTTTGATTTTCCGGCCAGCCTTTACCTACCCAGTTAAGAACACGGGCAGTCAAAGAGTCTTTTGCGGTGGCTCTGGCGACATCATATGCTGATGTGGGTAGATCGGGGCAAGTCTCTATTTGTAGTGCTGTCATCGCTGGTGCCGGGTCTTCTTCAGTCGCTGGCAAGGGTGCTCTGCTTAAAGCGTCCGCGTGTGAAATCTGTTTCCCCGGTTGGTGTGTCAGAGTGTATGAGTAGGCTGCTAGGAACTCTGACCATCTCGTCATTCTTGCGGAGAGGATATTTGGTGTAGGTTTGTATCCCGCCAGAATTCCTATTAGCAGTTTGTGGTCTGTTATAATTTGAAAAGTCCGCCCGTATAGGTACTCGTGGAAACGTTTCACTCCTGCGACAATTGCTAGTGCCTCTCTGTCCAATTGGCTGTAATTCCGCTCGGTTTTAGATAAAGTCCTCGAATAATATGCGACGGGCGCTTCTCTGCCATCAGGTAGTTGGTGGCTTAGGATGGCACCTACTCCGAATGGGGAGGCGTCGCAGGTCACTCTTAAGGGCAGTGTGTTGCTAAATTGAATGAGAACGTTTGATGATGTTAGCAAGCTTTTAATTTTTTGGAAGGCTTGCTTTTCTCTGTAATCCCAAGTCCAAATTGCTTTTTTGTCTAAAAGACGGTGCAATGGTTCTGCTATAGTGGCCTTATTTGGCAGGAATACATTATAGAAGTTAATTAGTCCTAAAAAGGCTTGTAATTCGGTCTTGTTTTTTGGTTCTGGTGCGTTTTTAATCGCTTTAATCTTTTTGTCTGTAGGGTGCATACCCTCTCCGTCTATTAAATAGCCCAGGAATTCGACGCTATTCTTAATTAGGCAACACTTTTCTCTTTTCACTTTGAGGCCAGATTCTCTGAACTTAGTTAGTACTTCTTTGAGTCTGTTTTTTAATTGGGTTTCATCTTTGGCTGAGATCAGGACATCGTCGAAATATGGTACGACTCCTTGTATGCCATTTAGGAGGCGTTCCATTAGACTCTGGAAGACGCCTGGGGCCACACTCACTCCAAACTGGAGTCGGTGACATTTGAATGCGCCCTTATGTGTGACTATAGTCTGTGCTTCAGCAGTTTCTGGGTCCACTGGGAGCTGTTGATAGGCTTGTGCTAAGTCAAGTTTTGCAAAAACTTTTCCTTTTCCCAGGGAGTGAAGCAAATGCTGGACTACAGGCACCGGGTATGCGCTTGGTTGTAATGCGTGGTTCAGGGTAGCCTTATAGTCACCACAGATTCTAACGGACCCGTCGGGTTTGACCGGTGTGACTATAGGTGTTTCCCACTTGGCATGGTCCACAGGTTCTAACACCCCTTGGGCTATTAATTTGTCCAGCTGTTCCTCTATTTTTGCCTTTAGTGCAAAAGGAACTCGCCTGGCTTTTATTCTTCGTGGGGCTATTTGGGGGTTTAGACTGAAAGAAATGGGATTTCCCCGATACTTGCCAAGTGAGCCATCAAAAACGTCTTGGAATTCTCGGATGAGGTCGTCTTCCCAACCGGTTGTAGTCACTCGATCGATCCCGGTCATCCCGATGCCCAATGGCGCGAACCATTCGATGCCCAGGAGGCTTGGTCTGTTTCGGTCGACTATGGTCAGCGGTAGCACCTTGACGTGTTGTTTGTAGGCGACTCGGAAATGTCCCATGCCGACTACAAGGATTTGGTTTCCCTGGTAGTCCTTGAGAGTTAGGTGCTGCTTCTGTAATTATTTGGGTTTGATACCTGGGACTAGCTGTTTTATTTTGTCCCACGATACCATGGAGAGGAAGGACCCCGAGTCCACTTCCATCTTGCAGTGTTTTCCTTTGATTTTTACAATGACTTTAACTTTCTTCCCGCTTCCCGTCTGAGCACTCTTTATAGTGACAGTTTGGTGTGTATTGGCTCGCTTCTCTTGTTGCCACTTTCTCTCAACTCGTTTAGGCTCAGCTCGTGTAGGGAAATTTCTGCGTCTCGTTGGGCTGTAGCTTTTTTTGTTCCTGCAGACTTTCTCGATGTGCCCTCGTTTCTTGCAATGCTTGCAGATGGCATCGAGAAATCTGCATTCGGCTCAGGAATGGTTTCCTCCGCAGTCAGCGCACTCCCGCCAATTCCTTCTTTCGCGCTCTTTTCTGTTCGTGAGCAAACGGTGGATCTCGTCGTCTTCTTCGCTTGATTCGAATGTTTCGCCAGACTCTTTGTAGTGGGTTGTGGTGGCAGGCTGCTTTCTGTCTTTGGTTGGGTTTGTTTCTTCGCTGTGTGTGTTCATCTTTTTCATTGTGACGGCCGATTTTTTCGCGGCTTCAGCGGCTATGGCTTCCGCGATGGCTTCGGTCACAGTGATGTTGGGCTTGTTGAGTAATTTACTCTGTGCGGTCGAGTCTCTCAGACTCAACACCACGCGATCCCTCATCGCTTCGTCAATGTTCAGGAAATCACACTCACCCCCTAGTTGTCTAAGGGCAGCAATGAAATCGGCGACGGTCTCTCCCTCTCTCTGGTCTCTGCGGTAAAATTCGTGTTGCTTTGTTAAGTTAGACACCCTCGGAGCGTAGTGTGCTTTGAGGAGTCTTTGCAATTCTGTCCACGTTAGTTGTTTAACGTCCCGGGGCTTCGCAAGGGCCTTTGCCATCTTGAAAACTGTTGGCCCGCAGTGAGTCAGGAACACAGCTCTCTTGCGTTGCTCTGAAATGTCTTCCATTTCATTGCTCTCCAAATACATTTGGAAACGATCTGCATAGGAATCCCAATCCTCTTCGTTGGGATTGAAGGGTGCGGGCGGTGCGTTGTTTCTAGGCATCTTGGTTGTCATCTGGACTTTTTATCACCGCGTGCAGGTTTTTTCGTTTAGGACGATCCCACCTTCGTCGCCAGTGTTTTGTTCAGAAAACACACGAGGTAGACTGGGTTCCAACAACAAATACTTTAATTCTTTAACTAGTCAGTAAATAGGAACACTTGGCTGAAGCCAAGGTCAGCCTTTTATACAGGCTGGCTTGCCAGCTTGTAGCCAATGGCAGTTGCTTAAATTTGCCGCCTTTCAGCAGCTCTTTGGATTGGTTCCTAGTGAACCAATCCAATGCTTAGTTTATTTGACCAATCAGGTTTGCATATTTGGAGTCACCCACTTTACATATAGAACACTATCCAACAAAATGCAGTTCAGTGGTATACTTAGGCAGGAGCACCAAACACTAGATATAGAATAGGTGCTCCCTGGCTTAATAGTAGTAACTGAGAGAGGTCTCTATATATCCTAGTGGACCAAGTATGAGCCAGCAGTGTGTAGCAGCTATCAAAAAAGCCAGTGCAATCTTAATGTACTAGTGAGGAATATTGTGTCCACTTCTTGTCACCACAGTATAAAACCATTAAAAAGAGATCTAATCCAGAACTAGGGATAAATTTCCTAACATTGAGAACAATTAATTAATGAAACAGCTTGCCTCCTGGAGTTGTGGGTGCTCTATCACTGGAGGTTTTCAAGAAAAGATTGGACAATAATTTGACTGGGATGTTATAAGATGTTCTGCCTTGAAGCACATGGTTGGACTAGAACAGGGGTCTCCAATCTTGGCAACTTTAAGCCTGAAGGACTTCAACTCCCAGAATTCTCCAGCCAGAAAGCTCCTGAATCTCTTCTAACCCAATGATTCTTTGCTTTATATCTATTAGACCTGCAAGTCTGAAGGTACACATTTCCTTCTATTGCTTTTAACCACTTGATCTATTATGGCGAGTCCTTCTTAAGTTTTTTTCACTGACAGTTTAACCCCAGGAGTCTCCTGTCCCTTTTGTTTGATTGTTTCCTAGGCAGCAGTACCTAGGATGCCCATGGCCACCCATACATTCATTACCCATATATTCATTAGATGTACAAGAGGAAAAGATTGTGCCATTTGGGGCAAATCAAATGCGTTCAAGATGCTTGGAAATACCTACTTTGATATAGATTGAAGGAATAGCCTCAAACTGAAAAGTTTCTCCAAGTGCTCTTGAGAAAACTCAGTTGGTTTTGAGATGGCTAGTTCGTGGAGGATGCGCGACTAGCTCCCACGCTGCCTTATGACAAATGTGTTTGTTCACCCAGCCATTTGCAGGGTGACAGCTTCTCTAGGATTAATCTTTTCAACTGCCTTTTAAAAATAACTTTTTATTTTAATTGTATATTCTGGTTGCAGAAACAGTTTATTGAAAGCATTTTTATTATCTTGTTGGTGCAATGCACTGCATTCCTTGGGAGGCAGAACACTATAAAGCAATAAAAAATCAATTCCAATAGCAGTAGCAATAGCACCTAGACTTATATACCACTTCATAGTACTTTATAGCCGTCTCTAAGCAGTTTGCAGTGGTAGCATATTTCCCCCAACAATCTGGGTCCTCATTTTATTGACCTTGATAGGATAGAAGTCTGAGTCAACCTTGAGCTCCTGTCAGGATTGATCTCCATCTGTAGGCAGAGTTATTTACCTCCCAAAGTTGTTGAAGTTGTTTCCACATTGAACGAATGTAAGTTCGTTCCACATTGAACGGATGTAAGTTCGTTCCACATTGAACTTGCAGTTTTATTTGCTTCTTTTACACTTTTTGATATATGTGTTTCTTTTTCATTTTCTTTTTAATTGTAAGCTACTAGAGTTGTGGAAGTGGGCAGCCTCAATAATTGAAAAAATTAAATGAAATGAAGGCTGTGATTAAATTAAATGAAGATTGGAACAAAAAGTAATGGGCGGAAAATTATTAAAGAGATAACCATCCTGGAACTCAGGAGAAATTCCCTGACACTGAAAACAATTACAATGAAAGAAGCTTGCTTCCTGAAATTATGGGGTGCTGTGTTGCTTGAGGTTTTCAAAAAATGATTGGACAACCATTTGTTGGGAATGGAATATGTCTCCTGCCTTGGATATGTGCTTATGGGCGTAACTTTTAATTAGTGAGCTACTACAAGAATGTTTGTGGAATGAAAAATAATTATGCAAAGGTAGGATGGCTGTGTGGAATGCTGAACTATACTCTGTTCAAAAGAAAATCCAGCATGGGAACACAGGCTTAGATAAAATAATCTCCCAATTCCCTTTTCAGTTCCCCAATTATGTGTGATAAGAGTAAACCAACTGCATACTCTTTGGGAATTGTCCATCTCCCAGACATTGACACAAGTAATCTCTATTCCCTCTCTAAGCCAGCTCATGCAGTTCGGAATGTTCCTTCTCCTACAGCTCACTCTGTTCAGATTGAATCCTGGATGGGTTTTTGTTTTTTTTATGTCTGCTGAGGCCACTTTCAATGGATCAGTTGACAGTTAATCATCTCAAATAGAGTGATCAGGCTTTGCTGACCTACATTACCTCGTTGGCTTTCTAATGCCTGGCACCTTACCAACTAGAGTTCTGCTACAGAGCTAGGATGCTGTTATAATTACAGTCCTCTACTGTGCCCTTCTGCTTGAAGCTAATAAACAGTTTACTAGCAAAATATTTGAATGCGTTGGACCATTTTCTAGAAACTAAAGATGGTATTACGCTTTTACCCAGCATGGTCTAATCAAAATAGGAATAGCAAATGCTAAATAAAACATGTCTCTTCCTTGGAAGCCCTGCTAGATTGATTCCTTCCTTCCTTCCTTCCTTCCTTCCTTCCTTCCTTCCTTCC
>BLBF01000022.1:2444392-2467314 GCA_015471245.1 Laticauda colubrina | reverse complement strand
TTCCTTCCTTCCTTCCTTCCTTCCTTCCTTCCTTCCTTCCTTCCCTCCCTCCCTCCCTCCCTCCCTCCCTCCCTCCCTTCCAAGGTCCTTTCCAACTCTAGTATTCTGTGTTCTGTGTTTTTTCTCAAATAAACTAACTTTATATTCCTTCCTTTTACTTCTAGCAATCTAGATTAATTCAAATGTCACAGTATTTGATTTCTTTTCAGTTTTTTCTTTGACTGTTCTTATGAAATTGTTCAAAACTTTAATAAGCCTCTTTTGTAAATCAAATATAGGAAAATCTGACGCTCTTCATTTACGGTATTCATAGCTCTTCTAAAAATTAAGACTTCAGTCAGTTTCTTTTTTATGTTCAGTATAACTAATCTTTTTTCATGTCATTCCTGTAGCCATTTGTAAACCCACTTTCAACTCAGCCTCAATCCTGGCAAGTAAAATTTGTTCCCCTTCCATAACATTTTTAGACCCAATTTCTTCATAGAGACCAATGTCTCTGTTGATTCTATCAATTTCTGAGTCCATTTTTCAAAAAATATGCTTCATTATGCCCGATGTTAGGATATTTTGCTCCATTCTACACTTGCAAGTTAAGTTTATATGCTTTTTTCCCTTAATTATAATCTTCAGTTCCCTCTAGTGTTCAATTTTTAAAATCTTATTAAAAGAATTCAGAACAAAATTATTTTTATGGAATTCATGTTTAAAATTGCTTCTTTAAAAATAAAGTATACTTTAAAAATATGTTTTGAACCAAAACTAGTTCTTAAGGTTTAGAGAAGTAGGTATAAATTTAATATCCGGTTCGTTTGAACCGGTTCAAACCGGCTGAGTTCCACCCCTGTCTCTGACACCCCACACTCTTTACCCAAGACTTTGCCTGCTTAATAATCCACAAGTTTGCTTAATGGCTGCAACTGAAGTGCTGGGATTGTGGTTGTTGAGCAAAGCAGTCACATGGGCAATCATGTGACATCTTGACTAGCTTCACTCAGCAACCAAGATTCTGGTTTGAATTGTGGTTGAGAACTACTTGTACACGATTCTGTCTTTTTGTATCCTGAACTGAGAACTTTGAGGTCTAGCGTTGGAAATTTATTCCAGCTTGCAACTTCGCATTGAACCATGAGTCAAATAATGCAGTTTCACAAGATCCAGTTCTATGAAGATATATCTGGTAAATGAGATTGGAAAAATGTGAACCATATGGTGTGAGGAGTTCTTTTCTTCTCTGGGCACCAGAGAAAGAACAGAGGGTTTTAGGAACAGAACAATTGCCCGCATTTCAATTCACAGAGATATTTTTTTATCTGTAGCTCCTAGTCAAATCTGGCATATTTCTGATCCTGCTCTGTTAGATTTCAGAGCTATTTGCTGACAGAGTCCTGGCCTCCCTTACATAATTTCTTTGCAAAATTCCATTGGGTTGGAAAGAATAACAAGGCAGGGCAAGCTTGCCAGACATGGCTTCTGGAATTATTTCTCACCTCTTTATCTACCATCACCATAGATGCATCTGTGTTAGTAAAGCAATACATAGTGTGTGTGTGCACATGTGCACATTTTTTCCTCAAGGACTGGTAGTTTCCTAATTATTGTCTCTGTGTAGGTGTGTATCAGTCAGGGACAAGGTAGAGTGGGTGAATACATGTTATGTAAATCAGTGGTCCCCAACCTTTTTTGTACCAGGGACCAGTTTCATGCAGAAACACTTTTTCAAGGACCGGCAAAATCAATTTTTCCCCAATAGTAAAGGGCTTCTTCACTATTTCTTTACTAAAAACATATTTTTATATCTATTTTAATCACGATTATTCATTCTTTGCAGCCCAGTTCAAAATGATCCATGGACCGGTCCCGGGCCGGGGCCTGGTGGTTGGGGACCCCTGACGTAAATGATAGAAGTAGGGAGGGAAGGAAGGAATTAATTAATTATGTGGGAAGCCCAGAAAATCCTGCACTTGCTCCATTCTGCATCATGTGACAATGAAGAAAGCAGGAGGGAGATTAGATGGACACGTCAGCCTTATTTTGAGCTGCTGTCCATCTGTAATGAGGATTTTCCCCGCACCCCAGAGTTTCTTTTTTTTTTTACAGTCCCCAGCTGGAACCAACCCATTTTGAAACTTAAATTTCCTTTTGTTGGCTTTTCTTGTTGCATGAGATTTGGTTCCACTGTGGTTTTGGGCAGTCATTCAGCTGGGGGATGAATGGACAGAGTCCTGAGACTGTTTATTTAATTCATTTCTAGCACTCCTCGTAGATGGAAAGAATAAAACTGCTCCAGAGTACTCATCCGTGATGATATCCCCTATCTGAAATGCATTGCACGCCAATTCTTTTTCGTTGCCAAATGTCTTTGCCTGGGTCTCCTATAGAACAAAGGAATATCTGAGCAGCGTCTGATTAAGACTTCTTGCTAAAAAGGACAATTCACGCCACAATAATGAACTGTGTTTACAGAGAGAATCCCTCTGTGCTCCATAGTATGTTTTTGAATTATCTTAGATTGTCAACCTGTTTACAAATTGTGCTTTTACCACATCATAGATGTAGAAAATCATAGGTAGGTGGATTACACAAGCTGTGCTTAATGAAAAGTATCTTTGTCCTTTTGCCTTCATGTTATTTTAATGACCTTTTAAGAATTGTTTGCTCAGCTACTAAGCTTATAAAATGCAGGTGGTAAATGGCAGAAACTAGTTCAGGCTCTTTCTGAATCATCCTAGGCATATACTAGTTCTAAGATCTTTATTCTGATGTCACACTGTCATTTGAAACTCTGGGCAAGCAACATTTTTTTTAATAGAAGGGAGTAAATGAATTGCTTATGTAACTGCAATCATGCTTTTTAAATAGATTTTATTTATCTGTTCCTCTTGTTAGTGTATACCCAATAATTCTGGAATATGTGCTATAGATGTCCCCTTTATTGTTAATTCTGGGTCAGGTTTTCTTGATCAAACATCAGCTATTGCTTAAAATGCATTGAACCTTTCTTATGCAATCAGAAGATACCAATTGCACGTGAAATATATCATATTTCTAATCTGTAACACTGAGATAAACAATTCTGCCTGGAAGCTTTTCTTATACTATTAATATTACACAAAGGCCCAACTACAAATAGTCCTTGACTTACAACTGTTCACTTAATGACCATTTAAAGTTACAACGGCACTGGAGAAAGTTGCATATAACCAGTGGTGGGATTTAAATATTGTTGCCACCGTTTTGGTGGGCATGGCTTGGTGGGTGTACTTTGCGTGTGTGCACACACTTTGCGTGCATGTGCGTACCAAACGCACACTTTGCGCAGGCGCAGAGGTGTTTGCGCAGGCATACAGGTGGTCTAACTCGCCTCCTGCAAGCCTGCACGATGCCGCTCACTTCAGCAGCTGCTGTGCGGCATTCTTCTGTACCGTGCAAAGCAGCTGCGCTTCAAATTCAGTGGATAAAAATGAGTATGGGAGCCCAGGTGGGTGGGCGGGCCCAACAGCAGAGTGTCGGAGATAATTGGTTTGGTCTCCGTTGCTCATTGCTCCTACCAGATCGCCAGAACCAGGCCAAACCAGTCGAATACCACCACTGTGTATAACCCCTTTTCACACTTAACAACCGTTGCAGCATCTCCATGGTCATGTGATTTACATTCAGGTGCTTGACACCTGGTTCATATTTATGACTGTTGCAGTCATGTGATCCCTTTTTGCGACCTTCTGACAAGTCAAGTCAATGGGGGAAGCCAGATTCACTTAACAACCGGGTTACTAATTTAACAACTGCACTGATTTGCTTAACAAATGTGGCAAGAAAAGTCGTAAAACAGGGCAAACTTACTCAACACATTTTTCACTTAGCAACATAAATGTTGGGCTTTGTTGTGCTTGTAAGTCAAGGACCACCTTTATTGGGAGGACTGTGTGTCTCCCATAGTATCCACCCATCCATCAGTGTGATCCAACAGAATTGGCACACTCTGAATCCCATTCCTTAAAACTATTTTTATTTGGTGAAACAATTTTTATTTGATTAAGCAATTTTTATTTGAGCCTCTTCTGCTGCAGCATCAATGCTGTGGGACAATGTTCATATTGCAATAGGCCTGACAAATTTGGTAAATGATTCAATATTACATGATGGTAATGTGACGTTTTCCCAGGTTTTAACGTTGTCAACTCAGATTAAAAAAAAAACACCGATAGGTGTTTGGCACAAAAACAATGGCTACTTTGACAGTAATCAAAGGTAACTGTAATCCAGCCAGCCAGCCTTTAAAAGCTGAATATAGTGATTCAGTTTGTTGACGTTATGTGTAGTGTCTTCAGTGTAAGCCAAGCTTTAGGAGTGTAAGAGCTAGTATTCCTATTAATGGAACTCCAAGTTACTTGTTTCATTCAGATCACCCTATTTTTACCCTCTGTTGTAAAATAGGAAGCCACCATTAATAATTGGCTCTGTAGTTTTAAAGTACTACTGTCTCTAACCTGATGCATAGTTTCAGCAGTTACTTTAGTCTCCATATGAATGACAATTTGTTAATACCTCTCACCCAATATTGACTATTGTGATTGGCAACAATAATCCAGAATATTACATAGATCTCCTTCCACTTCATGTTCATTTATTTATTTAAATATTCATTTAAGTATTTATTTAAATATTCATTTATTGATTCGTTCATTTCCTCAAGAGGGCAGAGTTTAATCCTTCTGGAAGGAAAGCAAAGAATTAAACCCTGAGTTGTGGGTTTCCTTAAGATGACAAGAATCACTCAAGAATTGCTTCTGTTGTTAAAATTACAACCTAGGTGTAGTTTTACTCATGTTGTAATCCAAGGAGGCAGTCTGGTGTACTGGAATTGATGCAGAACATGGGTAGGTGATATGGATTTTGCAGTGATGTTGTCTGTGTGACAAACAATAATTTTGTTCTCCTGAAGTGCTATAGATGCCTAATAATAGAGTTGTGAAATCCAGAGTTTCATCCTTTTCCTGAATGCAGTGTGTGAGAGTATGTTTTGTGATTCATTTTTAATTCAATGATTCATGTGAAGGTTGATTCTATCCTTAATAAGTGGAAGAACAGTAGCTTGGCTCTTACATAAGATTTTCTATGATCTTCCATAGTCCCAAAGGAATTTACACCAGAATGTTGTAGATCCACAGGTGTAGTAGTGAGGATTCCTACTGTGTGATTGATTTTGTTAAATTATATTGTGATATTTTTTTTCTTTTTTAAAAAAAGAAGCTTTAACTATTCTATGGGAGAATTGTCAGCTGCCTGGTGTTTTGATTGTTTAGACTGGTATAGTAAGTCTATAATGAGAAAACATAATACCTGGATTATTTTTCTCCCCTTTTTAACAGAGGAGGAGCTAAGAAAGCTGAGAGAAGAAACCAATGCTGAAACACTTAAACAAGAGTTAGAAAAAGAGCGCTTGAGGAGGATAGAACTGGAACAAAAAGTCAGTGAAATTCTAAAAGCAAGGTAAGGACGAATCTGTTTACAAGGTAAAGCGTAATTTGAGTTTTAAAAGAGAAAAGTCTGTTCCTGATAGCAATGAATACATATTTGTATCTACCCTCTTATTTTTGTATGTTGCTTTGTAAGATATTTTATTTAAAAAATGGGATTTGAATGCAAGAAATTTGTCTTCTCTAACCCCCTATTTTCCCTTCCCACCTGATCTTTTTTCTTCCATGGGAATATAGAAAAGAAATACTAAATAATACAATCGTGTGAATTTTAACGGCTTTTCTATGAGTATGCATAAGGATTACAATAAAATAGCATCTGCTTCTTAGAGGCATTTTGCCAAGGGAACAAGTGTCTAAATGATTTGAAATAGTCTGATCATCCATTTGTCTGGTATAAATTACATTCTGTCACTTCTTGTAGTTTACAAGCTGCAAGCAAGTTTTATCACATAACACAACTATAATTAGTACTAGCAGTGCCTTACTGGCAAATTGGGGGCTATAATTGTTTTTGTTATTTCTTATATGACCACACCTACTATGTAGTCAACAGTGGAACCAAATCTACACAGGGAGAAGCATGCAGTGGGATATCTGAAAGTTCTTTCTTGGGCCCAGGGCTCTTCAAAATTTTCATCAATTATTTAGATAAGGGGATGGAGGGGGAAGTCATGAAATTTGCAGATGATACTAAACTGGGGGGAATTGCCAACACTTTAGAAGATAGTGACGGTGACTAGCACTGATGTTGTTATCTAGTTTGGGCAATAAAACATCTGCAAGAAAACAGGCTCAGAGAGCACCAAGGACATTTCAACCCCAAGCTACAAACATTCTCCTTTATTTACCTTATATGCCCTTATATACAGGATATATTTTAGATCAGTCTTCCGAAATTAGGTATGATCTGGGTGAGTTTGATGGAAGTTGTAGTCCACTGCTTCTTGATTACTAATATATGTCTCTTATCAAATAAATAAAATCTTAATAATTAATTTTATTAATCTTATCTTAATAAAAATATTTTTAAATTAGCCTGATGACTACAAGAAAGAAAGCTAAAATGTATTCATCTGACTTGGTTTGTGGGAATGAATACTGCAAGATTATGTGCAGCCCTAATCTGTACTCTTGATTACAAAGACACACACTTGCTAATGCTGTAATAGTATTTTAATGATTTATTCCAAAAAAAAATAACCAGACACAAGCTTTCCTTGTCGTATGGATATGGGGTACACATGGATTCCATCTCTCCTCCCTTGGCAATGCTACTGGCTCAGTACAGGAGGAAAGAGAACAAGTATCAATTGCTAGCATTTTCCTAGTCAGCTATTGGAGAACAGCAGATAATTTTACTTGTTTTCAATATGCATTTCAGCCCTTATAACTCAAAATTGGCCTTTAGTATTGAAATAACTGAAGTACTTTTGAAACTGTTAACCACATTCAAATATAAACCCATATGTATACTCTCCAAGATTCCTTTTAAACTCTGAATAGACAATCGAATGTTTTGGATATCATCTGTGTCTGTTGTGAGTACATCCCAAAACATTTGGGATAGACTGGGCTTCCTCATAGCAGTGGTGGTAGTATTCTACCAGTTTGGCCTGGTTTGGCTGAAACAGTACTTCTAAGGATCACCTGTGAGCAAACTGCTTTACTCTGACAATCAGCTGCTGGGCCTTCCTGCATGCCCCGACTCTATACTGATCTTTATTTCCTGGTTTTGAAGCTCAGCTGCTTCGTGTGGCACAGTGGATTGCTGCGCATCAGCTGTTGAACACACAGGGAGAGTGCAGGATTGCAGGAGAAGGTCAGTATCAAACCCTCTGCATGTACGCAAAGGGCGTCCACCAAGCCACACCCACAGAACCTGGTGGTAAAAAAAAGTTGAATCCCACCACCGCCTCATAGTATAAACTCAGCATTGCTTATTGTGAGGGGAGCAATATTAGACAGTAAGTCTCTTAAGATGTCTAAAATCTGAATATATGGTGTTTCAAAGTCTGTGGGGCACTTTTAAGATGCTCAGGTACATTATTGGCTAGGACTTCATGTTTAATTTTTGCACCACACACGCAAGCTGTAGAAATTTTTTAAAAAGTTTGTTAATTCTTTGGCATTCCATCCTGGATATTTCTGAGGTGGTGATGGATTTGGGAATGTCAACTTATACTTTGCTGCTGTGTAAGATTGTATGGCATGAACCATTCATGGCCAGTTGCATGCTATTCTAATTGCAATGTGTCAAAACACAAATTAACTTGATATTGCCACCAATAACTTTACAGAAATCAGTCGCAAGAAAATAAGATGTTAAAACAGATACGGTATCATTCCACAAGAGATATCTTGTCTGGAATTTTGGGATAACTTGAAATCATATTCTTGGCTAGGCAGGGCTGCTCCTAAAATATTTCAGCTCATATATTTTTATATCATTAATCATTAATGCAATCAACTATCTTTTTTGAGTGCCTCCCTGATTGAAATCTTCACTTCTATGCATGATTTCAAAGAAGATGGTATCTCATTACAGGCATGCTGCAATCACTCAAATGTTTATTTGAAGAGGATGGGGTAATTATTTTTTGCATATTGCATCTTCCCAGGAGAAACCTGCAAAGACTAGTACACAACTGTGTCATAACTTGAAAGAGTGAAACAATGAAGGTTCATTTATTTAGTCAATCTAACAATGCCCATCTTGATACAATGACTCTGGATGACAATAAGATACATAAGACACTCAAAGTAGTAACAAAAATCACCCAATGTACAAAATTTATTCTGACCACCAAAGTAAAAACGCAATCTAGAAAACAGATCCCAACTACCTGCCTGAGTCTTTCAGGAGTTGGGATTGATTTTGTAAATCAATTAATCCTTTAATTAATGGGACCTGCAAGATGCATCTCCTTGTCAGACCTAATGGGATGAGTAGAATCAGCCGGGGATAGGTGATGTTGCAGATATGCCAGCACTGTGCTAGGAAGTGTTATATCTGTGACAACCAGCATTTTGAATTGCACCCAGAAGAATATTAGGAGATGGCCCAACTCGCAGAGCAGTGGTATAACACAAGTACATTCAGATGTGCTGCCCATAACTTCCTGCATGCCAAGTTGTATTTTGTTGGAGCTTCCAGATGCTCTTCAAGGTCACCTCCATATAGAACCTATTTCACTAATCTATTCAGAAGATGAATAAGGCATGCACGAACATGAGCCTGGTGTCTTGGATGCACCTGAGCATCTTTCCCAATTTCAGAATAAATAATTAAATTCAGACAGACAAGCTAATGAGGTGACGCCATTATTATTGACCTTTTTTCATCTTTTATGCCTTGTTTTACTTCTATATTTACAATTTTTCACATTTTTTAAAATAATTATTAATGATAATGATTTTAGATGGTTATTGTTTCAATTTTGTTGTGTACTCCCCAGAGTTGCTTGTTTGTGACATGGGTAGGGTACTTAAGTTTGATATATAAATACATCTTAAAAATAAAATAGACTTCATTCTAGTACTTGTGATAGGTAGTAAATCTAGAGATTGTTTAAAAGAGGCATTTGCAACAGAATATGTTGGCAAAATGCAGCCATTGCCTTAAAAGTCTTTCAGAGCCCACCTTAAATGTTGTTCCAGCTTGGCTGTTCAAAGCAACTGCTTTGATTTATCTTTCTTGTAAGATAAGAAATCCCTTCTCTGTGTTCCTTTGAAATATTGACATATTGTTTGGTTCTGTTTTTGATCTTGACTTGTTTTGTTCAATGAATGTATTCTAAATTGCACTTGTTTTCTTAATCTGTTTTAGAGCAGACGAATCACCTCCATCTACCCAGCAGCCCCCCAAAGCACAGAATGGAACAGGTATATCTGGCTCATGACTACAATTGTTGATGATTACAGATGGGCTTTAATTGTAAGAGCGTGGAAGAGCAATAAGATCAAGAAGGGCCCTGCTTAGCAGTAGAGTTTTATAAATGAAATATCTAGAAGAATGTGCATCTCTCTGCCTTAACACATTCTGTTATGTGGAAATTGCAGTCCCTTTCTACACTGAAAGCGAGTAAAAATAAAAGCTGGCTTTTATAGAAAAATCTAAATTTGATTAGTTAATTTTTTTTTTTTGAAAAGGATCAAAAGGAACTCAGCCATACCCTCAGCTCAGTATAGAAAAAAAATGAGGCTGAGAGCTAGTTAAATCAGCCATTGTATTCTCTGTCCCGTGGACTACCTGTAGAAAGAATTATTCCAAGCAGAACATGGGAAAGAAAAAAAAACAAAAAAAAATTCTAGTGTAAAAGTCTATGCATTCCAAGGTATAACATATTCTCCTTAGCAATACTCATTAAAAAATATACTACAGAAAATTATGGATTCAGAACTATCAACAGATCCTGATCAAATGTTTGAGGATGATGGAATGTGAGTTTTGTCATATCTGGAAATTATCAGATTGGCGACTGTAAAGGCCTTCCCTCTGCAAAAGAAAAGCAGAGAAAACGTGTACATTGATTTATCTCAATCAAACTTTACCAAAATATACCCTGCAAATAGGCCCTGTTCCCCAAGAATCCTATAAATAAGACAGACCTTTCTTTGTTGAAATTTATCAAGGGTTGTTATGTTATCTGAAGATGGGAATTACATTATGGAGGAGATGGCATCCGTTGTTGCCTCAAAATAAATATATTACAATAATAAAATCAAAATAAATAGTTTACAGTGGTTTTAACCTAACAAGTTCTCTTTGTAAAATACATCAATAAATACAAATTTTCAGAAGCAGTTAAATTCATAATTGGTTACTTTGTGATTAGATGGATGAATGCAATATTTCGTGAAACAGAGGATTTGAAATAATATCTATGGGAGTTCTCATTCATGCATATGAGCTCTTCTGCAAAACTGTTTTATTTAATATTTTTATTAAATTCACACTTGTAACACCTGGTTACTTATATGAGCCACAACTGAAATGGTTCTTGCTGTCTTATGATTTTTTATGTAAACTTTAGTTTAGTTTAGTTTATTGTCATTAAACCTCATACAATGAAATTAAATACCATGTTCTGTGTACATTATGACTATGAAAATAAACACAAACACACATGCTTCACATTCTATACATTGAATTGAAAATCCCTGATATTGCATTAATATTGCACTGTACAGTAGAATTCAATAGAGTTATTGCCCTGAGATAGAAGCTGTTTTTCAGCTTATTTGTCCTTGTTTTTATTATCCTGTACCATCTGCCAGATGGTAATAGTTCAAAAAAAGGGTTCCCAGGAGGAGATGGATCTTTAATAAGAATGTTTTGAACTTTCTTAAGGCAGCGGGAACTATAAAGCTCTTCCAAAGAGGGGAGAAGGCAACCAATGATCTTCTGGGCAATGACATTAACCCTCTGGAGTGCTTTCCTACCTGCCACTATGCAATTGGCAACCCATACAGAGGTGCAGTAAGTTAAAATACTCTCTATGGTGCAGAGGTAGAAGGTCATCAGCAGTTTTTCATTCAGTTGTTGTTTTCTTCTCTCTCTCTTTAGAGCATCAACCCCCAACCTTTGGGTACCGGGGATTCAGTGCATTTAGACATGGATGGAACTTGATTCCAATATGAGAATTCCTGGCAAGCCCTTTTGCCAACGAACAAGTTTAGTTTCCTGAATGTTTGTTTTAGGGCAATAGATTCTGTTAATATTAATTATCCTGCCATCTTATGAATTTCTGGTTGTGCTTCAGAATACTACTTACTTCTGTAAGTAGTTTTGAACTGATGGTTTTGGAAGTCACTTAAAAATGTGATGTGTTTTTGATTATTAGATAAACGCAGCCACATGGTGTGTTCAAGAGTTCAGAAGTGGATTTATGATAAATTTGGAGAATATATTGAAGACTTTAGATTTCAGCCAGAAGAAAACACAGTGGAAACAGAAGAGCCGCTCAGTGCAAGACGGTAAATTATATTGGAAGTCTATTTGCTTATGTAAAGACAATAAATGTAAAAATCTCTTCGATCAATGTACTAGATAGCAAACAGTATAGCGTTAATTAAAGGCATTTCTATCATACACCCTGGAGCTGGAAATGACTAGCACATATGTGTGAGGAGAAGCTTTACCTTTAATTCTATCATAATTTGATATTGACTTATATTCTGTATCATATAGTTCTTAATTGTTACTTTTATATTGATTTATAATGAAACAGAATTTTAAAACTACTAATTTTTGTAAATGTATTTTTCTTTGTTTTTTCTCTCATTTTGTTTATGTATGTGTATGTGCAAGTGTGTCTTTGTGTTTCTGTAATCAGCAACAGTATGTATTCCATTCCATATTTTTAATTTAACTCTGAACTTGCAAAGATTTTCTATCTTATCTTTAAAGACATATGCATATCATTTTAGAATCAAGTCTGTATTAGATGTACTAATAGCAAACATAAATGCATTAATTTTCAGAGCAGCTTCTCTAAATGTTTATTCTGTACTTTCAGGCTAACAGAAAATATGAGAAGACTAAGTAAGTATTTAACCATGTTTATATTGTTGATAATATCTGTAATGGGATGACATACCAAATGCAGATGGGTGACATTTCAGTAGATCTTGTTCATTCTGAGTGTAAGAATGCATATCGGCTAGATCTAAAATATGCACTACAAGCAAGTGATAGATTTATATGTTCTGTTGCTGTCTCTTGTACTAAGAGAGACAGTGTAGTATGATGGTTAAGGATTACTAGCAGGGAAAGTCAGGTTTTAGACTAACAAGTTTTAGATTTTGGGCTAGTATTCTGTCTCTGAATAAGTTTACCTGATAAGGGGAAATAAGGAGACCTGTGTATGCCACAGAACAAGCAAACAAATTAGAATTAGGATGTTTCTAACATGAATGATTTGGGGATAGGTTCAGATGAACATGCTCATTGTTATGAACTTCAAGAGGCAATTTGCATGTGTGAAGTGGATCATAACAAAAGCAAAGCCCTGTATCATTTTTCTGTTTCATTGGAGGCTGTTTCATACATTAATTTGTAGTTATATAAATGAAGTGACGTAACTCAGTCGATTATTCAGTTTCTAGCATCTGGACTTTTGAAAAATCACAGATAGTTTTTTTTAAATACATAAGTAATAAGAGGAGATTGTGGATACAACGATCATACAAAAGAGTGACAACAGATTATCTGTAAAAGTATTCTGAATGACATTTGATTTGATTTTTAAAAGTTAACTGTCTCCACTTTTAGTCTTTGTATCTTTTTCTTGTGCCATTTTCAATTGTACCTGTAAACCACACGCCTAAGTAGTTAAAGTTATGTCTATATTTTCTGTTCTGCCTAGAGAGAGGTGCCAAACCTGTTACAAATTTTGTGAAGAATCTTTCTGCCTTATCCGACTGGTTTTCTGTCTACACTTCTGCTATTGCCTTTATTGTAAGTTGTTCTTTCTTAGTTGAGCAACACACAATTTGACTAACAGAACAATGTTCTGTTATTTAAATTCTGTCATAGAAAACAAAATGATGACAATCACTAACAATTCTGCCAATATCTGAAATTGTTTATGATTTCTTTGAAAATGTGGCTTACAATTAATCTGATGTACTACATTCAGTGAATTGAGGTGGTCCTTAATTTATAATTGCAATTGAGCCCAAAATTACAGGTAGAACTAATTGCAATTTTAAGTCGAGTTATTACATCACTGGACCAGATTTTTTTATTGTTATTTTTTGTAGTTGTTAAGCAAATGTCATGACCATAAAGCAAACATGGCAGTTGTTAAGCAAACCCATTTTACCCACTGGGCAATTTTTATCAGAAGCTGGATGTAAATGCTAGAATTGTGCAAAAAATGTCGAGAATTGTCACATAACCAGGGAACACTGCAAACAGCCAAAAGGGTGTGGCAATTGCCAGATGCCCAAAATGCAAGGGAGAGGGTTAATTCATTATATCTTCAAAATCAGTCACAAGTAGTTTTTGGCAGGTTCATACTAATTTTAAATGGTTGCTAAGTGATCTAGTTGTAAGTCGAGAATTTTAATTGGAAAGCTCAGAACATCTGTAGTTAAAAAAAAATCAAGGTATGTTTGGTATTTTCATCTGTAGGTAATATTTCTTTATAGAATATAGGCAGTCCTTGACTTGTGATCATAATTGATCCCAACATTGTATGACTTTTCTTGCCACAGTTGTTAAGTGAATCATTGCAGTTGTTAAGCTGGTAACCCGGTTGTTAAGTGAAACTGGCTTCCCCATTGACTTTGGTTGTCAGAAGGTTGCAAAAGGTGATCATGTGACTGTAGAACACAGCAACAGTCATAAATATGAATCCGTTCCCAAGCATCTGAATTTTGATCATATGACCATGGGGATGCTATGATGGTTGTAAGTGTGAAAAAAGGTCATAAGTCACTTTTTTCAGTGCCATTGTAATTTTGAATGGTCACTAAATGAACTGTTGTAAGTCAAGGACTACCTGTGTTATTTCTACCTTTACCTTTGTCATCCAGGCTCAATATATCTTTAAGAAGTAACTCTTAAAGAAAATCTTTCAATTGACTAAGTATTGCTTCTGTTATGATAGGTTTTATACCATCAGAATCATGTTCAGTGAGATAGATCACTGTATAAATTTGTTAAACTAATGAACAGTCATACAAATAAATATTTTATGGTTCTTTTTAATTTAAAGAAATCTGCAACCATGCCTAAAAAGATACTGCATGTATGCTTCCATGAGCTTCTGAACAGAGACTGCGTAGAAATTTAAGAAATACATGACATTAGGAATGCTTTCAAATTTACATAGTGAAAATAATGTGTTCAATATCTAATTCAAGGTATGTAGTGTTGCAATGAAAGTTTCCTATCCATTGCTGTTAATATTTTTTAACATAATAATTGCATGGAAAGATAACATGTGGTTTATTTGTTCTTTATTTGTAGATGTACATGAACGCTGTATGGCATGGCTGGGCCATTCCTATGTTCTTATTTTTAGCAATTTTGAGGTTGTCCCTAAATTACCTCATAGCCAGGTACTCACTCTTTAATATGTTGTCAATAATAGGTATGTTACAAATACTGGAGTATATAATGGTAGAATTTATACAATTTAAAATGGTGTATGAGTTTGTCTAAATAAATAATGCATTTTTATATTGTCTTCCTATTTAATGCACTTAATTTAAAAATTGCTAACAAAATAGGAAATTCCAGGCTTTGGTGGTGTCATGCTTTAAAATTTTTGTACTGCACATGGAAATATCCAGTTTCTAGCTTTTGGACTGTCTCAGTGGATGGCAGTATCTGGTGAAGGGTCTAGGACAACTCACCACATCCAACTCACCACAGCCATTTTGCCACAGCCAACCCAGTGCGGCCATTTTGCCACGACCAACTCACTACAGAACAATTCCATATGGGATAACTCGATAAATGTTACCTGCTACTGTTTCTTCACATTATTTCCATTTTTTGTCAGTGACAGATAGCATTTATTGAGTTGATTTATGCCACATGGAATTGTCAGCAAGATGTCTGAAGTGAATTGCCTATTCCGCCTGGCTGACCACCTCTGTGCTGGACAGAGTTAAAGCTAAACAGAGTTGGGCTCAATTCGTACCAAGGTAAAAGACCACCAGGAAAATCCCAGGTTTGTTAGCTAGACTGGGGAGATGAAAAACTCCTTGGGAGAAGGTGGTAGTAAGCTATTACCATCCGGTTGGGCTTCAAGATTTAGTAACTGTGCTATAGGGAACAAAATTCCTGATGTTTCTCTAGAAACCATGTTGGCATAATCAGAAGGAAGATGGTCTGCTATATAGACTACAGGCAACTGAGTAGGACGAGTTGGGATTCTGTATTCATTACTGGATGTCCTGACTGCTAGATTATGTTTAGCCAAGCTGGTTTCCAATTGTTCCACATTAGTGAGGGCTAGTCTTCCAATCTATTGTCAACCAAACTGCACAGATGTCCCATCTAGTTACTGAAGTATTGACTTGAGGGAGTGTTTACTTTACATTATAGTACTTAATGTTATAGATTTCCTCCATGTCAGAAATATGTTACTTCAGAACTAGTAGCTGGTAGTGCTAGTTCATCAAGGAAAATAGTCTTTCAAGGGCCATTCAGGAACTCCCAACCCTTCCTAAAGAGTAAGACCCTGAAATGTTCCCTATTACATAGATTAAATAATTTTTACTTCTTATAATCTTTTACTTCTATTATCTATAATTATAAAAATATAGTCTATAATTTTTACTTCTATAATTTTTACTTCTACTCTAGTACGACAACTGTAATGCACTGTGCATACTTATTATCACATTTTGATTATTCTTGCAAACAAAATGTGATTTATGCCCTCTGTGTTACATTTAAATGGAAAGGGGACAAATCGGTTAAATTGCCTTTCAGATGTTTGGGGAATATGAAATTCAGCATAATTGTTGCTTCTTTATTACAAATTATAATAAGAGGAGAAAGTAAGCAAGAAATCATAGCATTTGGATTGTTGGTGTGTGAGTAAATCCTTCCCTAACCCTTTTTCATCGCATTTTCATGTGCCAAATTTATTCCTAATATTATTGTTACTTCTACTGTTCCTGCATTTCTTATAATGGAATGGCTTAGACCCAGTCAGCAAGTGTGTTCCATTGAGTTGAGCAGAGTCTATTCAGATCCATTGCCTGCAAAATTGCTGCCGTTGTCTTTATCACAAACATCCGCACATTGAGAATAGCTAATGTGAGAAGTGATCATTGTAATCAGGAACTGATTGACAGAATCGTGTGGCTTTCCAAAAGAGATAAACTTTGAAATATGGCCCCATTTCCACTTGTATTTGTGGAAATCCTTTTACACAATAAGTGTATAGAGGGAATTCCAATTTTTAGGAAAGTTGAAATATAAATACTTATTTACTATATTTTAATTCTGTGATGGAATATTTTATTGATCATAATAAGCATGATGCTATATCCTGATTGCATAGTCAAATAATCTACATTAAATCAATACTTTATGTGCAACAACATTGTTGCAGTAGCCTAATTATTTCTTTATTTCTTTTTTAAAAGTCTTAGCTATGTGTTTTATTAATTATTCAATCTAATGTAGTCTATTGAACATTCAGGACTACAAGACCCCTTTAAGATGGATGTCAGGACTATATTAAAGAAAGATTTTAAAATTTGGAAAGATATATTCAGTTGCCTTCATGAGTTGCTTTTCAAAAGGATTTCTTCTGTTTCATTGTTATGAAGCCGCATAGAAAACCAGTGTTCCTCCTTTAATGCAAGTACCTTTTTTTTAGAGGGTGGAGGATACAATGGAGCATTGTGCCTGAAGTTTCTGAGCCTATTGTAAGTCCAAATGATGCTGAGATAACTTTTGAAATGTTTGCATGAACATTTTGATATGTTTTAAATTTACACAGGTAGTCCTCAGATTACAATCGCAATTGGTACCAGAATTTCCATTGCTAAGCAAAGCAGCTGTTAAGTGTGCTGTGCCCAGTTTTATGACCCTTTTTCCTTGGTTGTTAAGCAAGTCATTGCAGTTTGTACACATCCAACTTCCGCCATTGACTTTTCTTGTTGGAAGCCAGCCGAAAAGGTCACAAATGGTGCACACATAACTCCAGGACATGTTGTAAACATATGCCAAGTACCCAGATTTTAATCACATGTTCATGGGGATGCTGCTATGGTTGCAATAGCAATAGCACTAGCACTTAGACTTATATGCTGCTTGTCATGCCCTTGTTAGAGTCTGACTCTGAGGAAGAGGAGGAACAGCCGATAGGGAGTGGAGGTGTGGCTCCAGAGGTTGTGGAGGAGGCTGGGAAAGGTCAGAGGCCAGTTGGGCAGTCAAAGGAAGGACCAGGCCCATCCCCTCTTCAGGGAGGAATGGAGAAGGAAACAGTTTGGCTTACGAGAGAGGAAGAGGCCATGATCCCCCTCATTGGTTGCAGCTGGAGAGAATATAGTATATAAGAGAGACGGTTAAAGCACAGCGTTGCCAGAAGCAAAGCGTGTGTTATTTTGGGCTGAAGTTATCTTGGTTGGTGTCCTTCCAGCCGACTGTGCCTTGTTATCTCCTTGAAGTTGGTAATTACTTATCCTGGTCCGTTGTGGAAATTCCTTCATTGTAGTTTGTTTTTATTTCACCTCTATCTGCTCATTAAGTTCAGACTGTATTGCTTTCTTTTGAAGACTATTTTTGAATACATTTTATCTTCAACTGAGAATTATTGAACAGTGGGGCCAAGTTGAGGCATTAAGGGACATTTATTCAAGTTTTGGATTTTGTTATGTTTGTGATACACTCCGGGTTATCACATTGCTCCACAGTCCTTTACAGCACACTATATGAGCGGTTTCAGAGTCAGCATATTGTCTCCAACAATCGGGGTCCTCATTTTACTGACCTCGGAAGGATAGAAGTCAACCTTAAAAATGTCAGGATCAAACTCCCGGCAGTGGGCAGACTTAGCCTGCAATAGTGCCTTTTAACCATTGTGCTGCCACAGCTCATAAGTGTGAGGACTGGTTGTAAATCACTTTTTTCAGTGCTGTTATAATTTCAAATGATCACTAAACATTTGATTGTAAGTTGAGGACTACCTGAACTATCTATAAGGCATTTTCTAGTTTGATAATTTTAAATCAACTCAACTTTAATCATATTGTGATTTCATATGTTTTTTTTAAATATATTCTATAAAAGACCATGGTATACTGTTTAGTTAAATAAGAAACATGGAATACAGTATATAACTTACATGTTGAAGTATCTGGAATCTAATATATATGAAATTCTGAACAATGACTTAAAATAATTTGCCAATGTCAGGGTATGTCTAGCTATTCCTCTTTGAGGGCAGCTACATCACTGAGGTCTTAAGCTTGTTAAATGTTAAATCTACGCTATGTATTTTAATAGTTTATTATGTGTTCGTATTAGGATGAGTTTAGTTGTTCAGGCACCAAGCTGTCTTTCAAATACTCTAGTTGCATTCGTTCCAGACAATGAATTTATTTTAACATGGAAAAGGTGTGATCCATGTGATCATACTGGCCAAAACATCTGGATTGGATTAAAGTTTGCAAAATATGTAAAACTCCAGTTCTTTTGCAATTGTTTTATTTCTTTGAATCTGGGCTATGGATTGTACTCCAAATTCTCCAAACTTGCTAGTGCAGACTTGGTACCTCGAGCACAGAAGTGAATGTTGTCCACTAGCTGTGTTCAACCTAGTGATTAAAAAAAAAAAAAGAACATTGGCTACAGTCTGGCATATATTTACAAAAGCCGGATCTGGTTGTCACCATAAGGTATGAATTATTATATGAACAAATAATGCTTGGTAAGCCTAGGGCTCTTATTCTCCCCTCCCTCTGCCTTGGGATAGCTTTGAGGAATATATTGGATGCTTTTGTTCCCTTTTAAAATAATGGCAGTTTAAACAGAGGCAAGCTGGTTAGTTTTAAAGTGCAGTTTATGCAGCTGCTTTGTTTCAGTAAATTAATAGTTAAAATAAGTCACAACATTATTGGAGAGTATTTTTCCTTTCTTTAAGTTTAAAGTCACACATTCATGGTTTGATGACAAATCACACTTACTGTTTTAGGAGCCTCCCAAAGAAGACTTAACTGTGTCAGAAAAGTTTCAGCTTGTTCTGGATGTGGCACAAAAAGCACAGGTATGAAATCTTTGGCACCTCTATTTAGCAAGTTGCAGGTAGGAATCAATGAGAAATCTGCACATGAGAAATGGTGCTTGGAGAGTATAGCCTACTGGACCAGAACGTTTATGAAAGGTGGCTTGTATTAGTCACACTTGATTTTCCCACCTCATTTGAGAAATAGCAGAAGAGTGGTGTGGTGGCCTGGAGGTGGAGCTCTCGCCACACAATCAGAAGGCTTTGAGTTCGATCCTAGGTAGAGGCAGATATTCCTCTTCTTTGGGCACACTGAGACAATATCTGCTGAACTGTTGCATTGGCAACAGGAAAGGCATCCGGCTATTAAAACACTTGCCTAGCTCCATTCAGTTGCCCAGACTCCACCTCACAAGGGATTATGGGGTTGTTAAACGACGATGATTTGAGAAATAGCAGAACATAGTAAATGTATAGAGCCACGATGGTGAACCTATGGCACACGTGATGGAAGTGGCACGCAGAGCCACTTCTGCCAGCACGCAAGAGGTTGCCTGGAAGAGCCCCACTGCACATGCACACATGCATGGGAGGCACAGGAGAAGCGCATGCATGCACAGAGCTGCGTGTTGGGGGATGCACGTGCACGATGTGGCGCACACGGGATCATGTGCACATGCACGGGTGGGGGGGCGGGCGCATTGCCTTCTGGGTGCTGGCATGCAAGTGTGCGCAAACACGCGCAAGCACAATTTTCAACACAGGAGACGAAAAAGGTTAGCCACCGCTGGCATAGAGTTTGATTTAAAAAATAAACTTTTTAAACAACTTGTTTTTTTTCATATACACAGACATGTATTCTAATCTAATACTCATTTTCTTTCTTGATGACAGAATTTATTTGGTAAAATGTCAGATATACTGGAAAAAATTAAAAAGTAAGTTTCTATATAGTTCTCTTTTTAACAACATATTTTTCATCAGGTCTGAATGATGACATATTTAAATGCTGCCTATTTACCTTTATTTTCTCTTCTCTCTCTCTCTCTCTCCAGTTTGTTTATGTGGGTCCAGCCTGAAGTAACGCAGAAACTATATATTGCTTTATGGGCAGCTTTTATTGCATCCTGCTGCATTCCTTACCGGATCATTGGGCTTGCAATAGGTAAAACTATTATATTTTCTTGCTTTCTTAAATGTTAGAATTCCACGTCCTGCTTAAAAATGAGCAATTGGTTTGGTTTCCAAACCACCTATGCAGTTTATGTTATAACATCACACTGTTTGGAGATGGCTAATCAATTTATCTGTTCTTAGCTGTCAGCAATGTAGTTTTTATTTCTCTTTATTTTTGAGTTAGTTTACCATATTCAGATGCAGGTTACTTGAATCAGGTAGAAAACTAATTAGTACAACAACAATAGTAATTGCTCATTTGTGTCAATCATCAGTCAAGGTAACAGCAGAAATACAAAGACATTCAAGAAGCAATACTATAAATGAAGTATCAAACTAGAGGATATGAGGCTTATCTGAGTTGTTTAAAGTAAAGTATAGCATCTGCCCAAGGCCTAAAATCAAACAAATGATTGTTAGCATTGTCATAAAATAAAACAAAACATAAGGAGCATAATTCTCATCCCCATTGCTAGCATAAGGAAATTGTGCAGGTACAATGTTTAATGTCACCAATTTAGCTATTAACTGGGTGATGTTGGTCTAGATTAGGGGTGTCAAACTCCTGGCCTGTGAGCCGATGTGTCATGCGCTGGCCACAGCTACGCCCGGTTTAGCGAAGGGGAAAAAAGTCCCGATACATCACGTGACGCCGCTGTGATGTCATGAGTTTGACACTCCTGGTCTAGATGTCTAACAAAGGAAGTGAAATGACTAGCTCTTCTTCCATTGGTACATCTTGAAGGAGAACAGAAATTAGGGTGACATGTAGGTCCCTAGAAAAGTTGCAGTATAATAAAAGGTGGGCCACACCCTAAATTGCCTTGGAGTTACCAGGAAATTAATGTTCCAAGACAAGGACCTTATAATGTTTGTGTTCAATAAAAGCGTCAAGGAAAATGATAAATTGGGCATTATTTTCAAAGCCTGAACTTATATATTCAGCAGTACCTATAAGTTGAATAATTCTACTTGTAATGTTCTTTGGTGACTTTCCTAATCATGATTTCTTGTGGGACGGCTCTCCTCACAGAATCTTGCTGTACAGCAGGTTTAGACACTTCTTACTTGACTATTTGTTGCAATAAAGTTTGAAAAATTTTTTTTTTAAATAGTGGCTATTATCAACTTCAAGTGAGTCACTATATCTGAGCCTCTTTCACTTTGCAAGCTTGCTTTCAGGATGAATTTGGGTGAGGGAGGCACTGCAACTATGCAAAATACTTCCTGACAAACTATGTAAGTTTGGAAAAAGAGGCATCTGCTTTAAAGATCCAAAGAAAGCATCTTCAGATATGCCCCTGCATATAGACCTCTTTCATAGTGCAGGTAGCCCTTGACTTCCAACAGTTCATTTAGTGACCGTTCAAAGTTACAACAACACACTGAAAAAAGTGTCTTATGACCGTTTTTCATATTTTCATACAATCATTGGAGCATCCCCATGGTCATATTTGGATGCTTGGCATCCGACTCATATTTATGACGGTTGAAATGCCCCGGTGTCATGTTTTGTCAATCTTCTGACAAGGAAAGTCAATGGGGAAGCCAGATTAATTTAGCAGCTGTGTTACTAATTTAATAACTGCAGTGATTCACTTAACAAATGTGGCAAGAAAGTTTGTTAAATGGGGCAAAGTTCACTTAACAAATTTCTTACTTCGCAACATAAATTCTTGGCTCAATTGTGGTCGTAAGTAGAGGACTACCTGTATTTGCAAATTAGTATTTATAGTATAACTAACTCTATACCTGTGCTTCACTACAAAACTATGTGATCGGGCTTAGTTTTTAGGGAGAAAATAAGGGGAAAAAAATCTACCTCTGCCTACCAGCTTCCAACAGTATTCATCTGGCTAGCATCCTGTCAATGTGCGAGAGAGTTGAAGGCTGTTTGGAAACTCAAACAGTATTTGCTATGTGTACAAGAAGGAGACAGCAAGGAGCCTGGGTGTGGCTTGGCTCAACTGTTCTGTACTAAAGCTGCTTGGTGCTATGAAATTAAAACTGAAACTGAAACTCTTCTCCATTTGGAACAGATTTCTTTTCAGGTGGGGAGGGGGAGTAGAACTCCTTAGCATCAGAGTGTGTTAATTATAATATACGAAATACTAATGCTCTGATGGTCATTTTGAAAAATCCTTTCATAGTGAGCACCTAGAAGCCAAGAGGAACATATGTGCCAAATTTCAAGTTTGTAGGCTTTACGGTTCATTTTGTGATGATGCATGAATGGTATTTCACTTTTATATAGAGAGATTTTGTTTTCATACTTCAGTCATGAAACTTTTCTCATTCCAACTTTTGACTTTCTAATTATGCAGGACTTTATGCAGGAATTAAATTTTTTCTGATTGATTTTGTCTTCAAACGGTGTCCAAGACTACGGGCAAAGTATGATACTCCTTATATCATATGGTTGAACTTGCCTACTGATCCTCAACTCAAAGAAAGGGCTAATGCTACAGTATCAAGACGGGTAATTCTTTTTTTCTTTCTTTCTTTCTTTCTTTCTTTCTTTCTTTCTTTCTTTCTTTCTTTCTTTCTTTCTTTCTTTCTTTCTTTC
>BLBF01000022.1:2414323-2443002 GCA_015471245.1 Laticauda colubrina | reverse complement strand
CACACACACACACACACACACACACACACACACACACACACACACACTACAGAATTCTCTCAAATATTTTTGTGAACCAATTTCAGCTAAATTATCATTAGAGAAAATTATTAAACATCACCAACTTGTGCAAAGCAAGTCAGTAATCAGAGATAGGAACATCTAGCCAGGCACTCATAGTTTTAATATAATTCAAAAACTGTGCTCTATCCACTGATATCTTTTAGGGATTTAAAAAAAATAAATTGGATCCAGTCTTTTGGTATGCAAAAAAAAATCTTGCAAATTCACTCAGTTCGTATTTTTATTCTGCATATGATACAATTAAATAGGTTTTACTTTTTTTTCTTTGGTCATCATCACATTGTGTTTGTTTGTTTGTTTTCTCCTCCTGCTAGCTGTCAGGTCATGAAAAGGTATGGATCTTAGAGTGGAATATCTTCTGTCTTTCAGATGATCATTTGTGTTCATAATGAGCAGCAATTTTTCTTTCTTTCTCCTGCTATCTCTTCCCACCTCTGTTGTGTATGCAGATGTGTTTAACTTTGTATTATGTTTACATTTGTATTAATTGCAGTAATTGGTCTTCATTTGAATCCAAAAACCCAGAGGTGTAGAAACTGTTTTTTACTATTAATGGATCAATTTTGCATTGTGTTCAGTATTTCCCTATTCAGTTGAAAACATGGTTTGATAAACTTGATGTGGCAGAGCACTTATATAACTATTGCTTTATTTAATTTTACTTTGCTGGATTAATGGAAAAAAACTCTAGAAATGTACACCATTATTAACAATATGATATACCTTCAAAATTAATAGTCATGAAAGTTCTCTTGCTTATAATGATTTACATGTTACAGTACTTCGAAAAATAATTGATACAGAAATGAAAGATGCCTTCATTTAAATTTTGTGATAGACCTATCTAGTTGCCTGGGCAGCTGGGAATGTTGGCAATTATAATTCATCCATAAGACTACATGTTTCTTATCCCAAATTTAAATTGTGTATATTGGAATATATTTGCTGTGTAAATGGCCACTTGATACAAAACAGCAAATTAAGCTTTGGAGCCAATGGGTCAAAATACATAAAGTTGAAAAAAAAAGTTTTTCTGCCTCATCATTTCCCTCTTACAATGCCAAGGAATAGGAAAGTATTGTTATAAGTAGTCCTTGACTTAAAATTGCAATTGGGGCCAGAACTTCCAGTGCTAAGCAAAGTGGTTGTTACCTGAGTTATGCCCAATTGTATAACCTTTTCCACTACATTTGTTAAGTAAACCACATGGTTGTTAAACGCAATCAGCTTTCCTCATTAACTTTGCTTGTTGGAAGCCAGCTGGGAAGGCTGAAAATGAAATCACATGGCCCCAGGACACTGCATCTTGACATAAATGCATGTTGGTTGCCAATCATAAATTTTGGTTTAATGATTATGGAGATGCTGGGATGGACCTATTGTAAATCGCCTATTTCAGTGCCATTGAAAGTTTGAAGAGTTCGTAAATGAATGGTTCTAAGTCAAGGACTACTTGTCAACATTCCTGAATCAGTGTTGAGCTTATGTTTATTAAAAGCTGGCTAGAATAGAAGTGGACTTCCTGTGTAAGTGGGAATGTGAATGGAATTTCCTGCCTAAAAACATCCACTGTATTATCAAGCTTATGAGGTGGCTTGTGGTAATATTTTGTCGCCCATTTCCCCCATCCTGTAATAGTCCTGCTAAACAATTTTTGCTGAACAAATATCATGCCAACTGAATCACTTGTTTTTATGACTTTGATGAGATCCTACTTATGGCTTTTGGGTGCTTTGGGAACATGTATAGTTGCAGTGTTTTAAATTGCACCATAGTAGATTGATGCTTTATTGGTGGCAGGTCTTGCAACCTCACAGAAAGCTCCTGTCTGAAGTTCTGATAGTTGAGATTGGGGGTCTTTTTTGTTTTTGAATGGAAGATGCATTTTCTTATCCCTCAAAAGGATGTCCAAAAAAATGTCATGCCCTGTTTTGGGCCACAACACAGATCAGTTACACGATATACAGTCCTCTGGAGGATTCAGTTGAAGGAGTTGCACAATGGTATGCTGTGCATGGCAGCCTTCAGAAGAGATCCTATGTCAAGTAAAACTACTTATATATGAAAGAGCTTTGTTGGAATTCACCTTCCTGTGCAGTTGTATCACACAATGAGTCTGTGCATACTTTATGAATTCTAACTCACAGCCTGATGTTAATGGAATGTTGATCACAAGTTGATCAACACAAGTTGATCAACCTGGATAGTTTGGAGAGGGATTGCGGCTGCATCAGACATGGGTTTCTAGCACTGAAGCAGGACATTTCCTGAGAACAAGGAAAGATAACATAACTGAAGTTTGTATGATTTCTGCAAGTGTTTAGTAAAGCCAAGTTTATGTTGTTTCAGCCTCAAACAACTGCATCCCGAAGCTATGTAGGTTCAAACACCTCAACAGGAGTGAGTCGGGATGAGGAAACCAGCCGCTTTCACAATACCAAGAGAGGAAACTTCCATGAAATATTTAATTTGTCAGAACATGAGCGTCCATTGGCAGGTACTCACACAACTTTGGAGGTGGACATCAAGTAATGAGATTTTTTTTAAAAAGGCCCATAAAGTAACATTATTAAGAAATGATTGACGTCATTATGTGATCTTTTATCTTGCAGTCAGCAGAGTCTGTGCAAGTGGGATGGCTGGTTTGACCTTTGTTGAAATATAAATTTGAGGAATTGGAGAATACATTTGTCAGAGAATTTTAACTTTTACCCTGGCTTGAAATATTTACTTCAGTGTCAAGAAGAGTTTGTATGCATTCTCAAGATATAGATTATGTTGTTTTGGTGACTTTTAAAAAGAAAACTTACCACATAAGTCAAAGTTTATTGAAGATTTAACTCTTCAGTATGAAGAGTTCTTTATGAACAAGAACTTTATTTCCTTATAGGAGCTTCCTTGCCAACTGTGCATATAGAACTTTTAGATGTATCTGAAATGTACCAATATTACAGCTGCTTTCTGTATAAAAGTAAAATGGAATAATTGTACTATTTTACAGTATGTGAAAATGGCTGGCGCTGCTGCTTGATAAACAGAGATAGGAAGATAACCACTGATTACATTAGGAATGGAGTTCTCTATGTTACTGAAAAGTAAGTGTTTGCTTGATTTACAGCAGAATGTTAAAGCTACGGCCATCTGGGCTGCAAAAAAATTGGATATTACTACCTGGCACTAGGGAGCTATTTTTCTCCCATATTCTAGTGTTGTCCATATTTCTGCCACCCTGGTCTGATGTCTCTATTTAAGTGGGGCGGGGGGGTTGAAGTTAAGCAGTTTTTGTGAGTTACAAAAAAAGTATTTGAAAGAAAATAACTTTCAGAGCTTTTTGTGAATCTATAAAAATGTTATTGAATAGATTAAAGATGCTTGCCATAAGTCTGGTAAGTCTGAGATATAATATAAAGGTTAATGGAAAAGAACATTATAGAAGGCTCCAATAAAAGAGTGAACTTGTTCTCAGTGGGGTTTTCTTAGATGAGGTCTTCATTGTTTTGCACAAGGACAAATTCACAGTTAATATGTGATTAAAGGAGAAAGCCACTTTGTTATAGTGATTAAGGCATCTGGCTAGAAACTGGGTGACTGCGAGTTCTAGTCTTGCTTTAGATACAGAGTCATCTGCATGATTGTGAGCCAGTCCCTCTCTCTCAGCCTTAGAAAGGAGAAAGCAAGGGCAAAATACTTCTGGAAAATCTTGCCAAAAAACCCTGCAGGGTCTAAGCCAGGCAGGCGCCAGAAAGGCAAAGAGAAAAAAAAAGTGATAAAAGCATGCCATGAAATGGCAAGAACACCAGAAAATATGTAGTTTGGGCTAATTGGATAAAACAAAAGGTACCCAGCTTCAGCATTTAAATATTAAAATTAAATGTATATGCTTCCCCTCTCACTAGCCAAATGTGATGACCCTGGGCATGGCACAAAGGCAACACTGTCAGATAATCAGTAGAAGTCCTTTTATTAGCTCCAACTTTGCCCCCAGTGTCCTGGTGACCTTCTGGCTGGAGAAAAACTCTCCCAGGGACAGCCTTTGGCTGCAGAGAATCAAATCCAAAACGTGGCCAACAAAAACTCTAACCATAAGTCCAATCAAGTCAAGATGAGGTAATTCGTCCAGCAGGGCAGGACAAGGAATTCCAGACATGAAGGAACGGCTGTAATTCAACATGGTTGGGATGATGCCAGGAACATAATCAAAGTCAATACAAGATAAACTCACATTTGCTTCCAGCAACTGCCGAACTCAGCATGCATCTCTTTTAAACTCTCTTCCCAGGTGTGGCTAATGAAGGGAATCAGGGCCCTTTCCTCCCCTGTAAGCCACGCAACCCATATTGCTCTTTTCTCCGTTCCTCCTTGTGTTCCCTAGGATGAAGAGGGGTTGGGCCTAAGTCTTCCTCTGAACTCCCTCTCCCTTGTTCTACCTCTCTCCTGCTCTGCCCAGCCAGACTTTGCCCTTCTCCAGTTTCTTCCACAGCCAACAGAGCCACACTCCCACTCCCTGTCAGCTGCTCGTCTTCCTCCTTGGATTCAGACTCTGACAGGAGCATGACACCAAAGTGACTCTGAGTGGCTTACAATATGATACATATTAAGTTTTAAAGTTTGAATTTATGTTGTTATTATACTGAGTCTGTCTTTGAGGGAGATGGATGGTCTAGAAATGCAAAATATAAATAAATAAATAAATATAAATAACTCAAAGGCAGCGTTTTAAATCATTTAGGATTTTTTTTTACTTTTTAAAAACTTTTCCTTCTTTCCTTGCCCTTAGTTACTTATGCTTTGAAAGTTCCAAATCTGGTTCATCTAAAAGAAATAAAGTTATAAAACTTGCAGATATAACAGATATTCAAAAGGTAAGTACTTGATGTTTCTTCAGTGTTTGTTTTAACTTCTTTTATGTTGAAGAAACTTATCCATCATGTCATGTTAAAAAAAATTAAACCCTGTATTAAACAGCAAATGGATGCAGTGAAATTCTGTAAAATGAAATCTCAGATTTACTAACACTGATTAGGACTAAAAGGGTCATCCATTCACAGCTGCCCCTAGATATTAAGATTCAAAAATATATGACCCATTTATCATTAGCTGTAGGATTGATGTAGGAATACAGCATTAGCTGTAGGTCTCTTCATGCCTCAAAAATAAGTTGGAAGGAATACTTTAGACTTTCACCTCTGTGCTATTCTTTAAGCAAGCTCTTATTTTTTTTCTCCAGATTTCTGTGCAAGTATGAAAAAGATGTAGTTGCCCTAAAGATCTTTTTACCAAGATTCCAAAGAACCTTAAAAACAAAAGACTGTTTTAGTGAATATTAGTGATTTGCTATGCTTACATGAGCAGCCTGAAGTCAGTCTTCGAACTGATTGCTAAAATATGTGCAGCTGTAATAAATTGTACCTCTACTCATCAATTAATTTTTTTGCTGATCAAAAGTCTCTTTTCCTTCCTGGGATTAAATTTAATTCAAGAATGTCTGTGTTGGAATATATACATACACAATGTGTAATAATAGCAATAACACTTAGATTTATATACCACTTCACAGTGCTTTACAGCTCTCTTTTTAAGCGGTTTACAGAGTCAACATACTGGGTCCTCATTTTACCAACTTCGGAAGGATGGAAGGCTGAGTTAGCCTTGGGCTGGTGTGAATTAAACTGCTGGCAGTCTGCAGAATAAGCCTGCAATACTGCATTCTAACCACTGCACCACCATGGCTCCTATTACATGTTATTATTAAAATGGTATTTTATTTCTGCAGTTAAATTTTCTCATAATTTAGTGTACTGTTTTTCTTATTCTTATCCAGCACTTGGAGGTAGTCAGGGTCAGGGAAGGAAAAGAACAAACTGTGACCTATCCTCAGCAAAGTCTGAATGGCTCTGGTTTTGGCCCCTTGACTTTGGAGACCTCTATTCTCTAGCTCTTGATGGGGTAACATTTCCCCCAGACTGATTTGTTGCATTAATTTAGAGTCCTCAGATTCCTCTTGCATCACTGCTGCACAAGATTACTGGGAAATAGTACAGAGGTACATCACTGCTTCACAAGCTGTACTATTTCCCAGTAATCTTTTAGGTACAATTCAAGGTGTTGATTACCACCTTTAAAGCCTTGTAGGGCAAAGGGCCAGGTTACTTGCAGGATTATTTATCTCCAGGGGCTTCAGCTCATTGTATCAGATTTGGCAGGTCAGGGTATGTTCTGAGTTACTTCTCTGAAACAAGATCACATAGCAAGACCCAGGAGAAGTGCTTTTTCTGTCACAGCTACTGACGTTTGAAAGAGCTTTTCCCCTGAGGTGTGGAAGATTGAGAAAGCTGACAATTCCTTCAGACATTAGGTGGGACATTAATGGAGCCCAATATGTTTGCTGTGTCATGAGTTGTTCTAAGGATAATATTATGAACGAGCCATGGCGGTGCAATGATTAGAATGCAGTATTGCAGGCTAATTCTGCTGGCTGCCAGCAGTTTGAGTTTCACCAGCTCAAGGTTGACTCAGCCTTCCACCCTTCCGAAGTCAGTAAAATGAGGACCCAGATTGTTGGTGTCAATATGCTGACTCTGTAAACTACTTAGGGCTGTAAAGCACTGTGAAGCAGTATGTAAGTCTAAGTAATAATGCTATGAATTATTATTCTAAATTATATTCTGTACTATGTTATTTCTATGTACTATTTGGTAACTCCCCAGGGTTACTTGTTTGAAGTAGGTAACCCTATACATGGTCTACATAAGGAAATGACAAAATCACAGAACTGTGGAGTTGAAAGGGAGCACAAGGATGAGATAGTCCTACACTCTAACCACAAATCTTCTCTTTAAACACCTTTTCACTCAAAGATCTTTGCAGATATAGAATGTTGGTCGTGCCTCCAAATAACATTTATTGACTTAGTTTCTAGAAATGCTAAATTCCATGCTCACCTTGTAGTTACTTTGCTGTAGAAATGGCTGGCAATGATACATTTTTTTAATAAATTGGTTTCTAATTTTTTAAATTACCAGAGAAAAAAATATTTTGTTTCTGTTTCATTAACAAAGCATATTGAATATCTGTGGTTAGTGTTTTCCATCATATGCGGTGTTTGATCTATAATAAATCCTGACTCACTGAACCAGTGGGACGAATTAGTCATGATTAGCCTATATCCAATTATTTTGATGGATTTGTTCTGTGCATCAATAAATCTGACACAACCATTTGGTTTAAATAATAGTTTCAGATTACCATTACCCATGTAAGTATAAATCAAGCACAGGGGTTTCCAAAAATGGTAGGATTAGGCTGTTTTGATCAGTACTCAGTTGTTGTTTTATTTTTTAAATCTTTATACAGTCTAGTGGTTGGATTTGACCTCTGTGTGGAACATGATTGCAGAGCAGCGGCCCCCAACCTTTTGGGCATCAGGGACTGAATCTGTGGAGAGAGGTTTTCCTACAGACTGGAAGGGGCAGCCTGCCTGCATGCAGTGGGTTGCCTGCATACCACGGATGGGACTTTGCTTGTTTGTGTGGCCCAGCTTCTGGTATGCCATGGACCGATGCTGGTCCATAGACCGGGGGTTAGGGACTCCTGCTGTACAAGAAAATAGTGATTCTCCTTGCTCCTTTTCCTCCACTGTGAAAGCAACATTCAGAAACACTTATCTCAAAATAGCTTGATACCCATGCTTCGTTACGAAACTTTGTGGTCGGGCTTAGTTTTTGGGGAGAAAAATAAGGGGGAAAAAATTCTGCCTCTGCCTACCAGCATCCATCAGTATTCATCTGGCTAGCACCCTGTCAGTGTGTGAGAGAGTTGAAAGCTGTTTGGAAACTGAAGCAGTATTTGGTGTGCGAACAGGAAGGAGACAGCAAGGAGCCTGGGCGTGGCTTAGCTCAACTATTCTGTATTTAAGCTTCTTGGTGGACTGAAACTGAAACTGAAACTCCTCTCCTGCTTGTTCTTTGCATTTGGAACAGATTTCTGTTCAGGTGTGGAGGGGGAGTAGAACTATTAGCATCAGAGCATCTTAATAATAATATACTAATGCTGTGAAGGTCATTTTGAAAAATCCTTTCTTAGTGAGCACCTAGAAGCCAAGAGGAACATAAATGCCATATTTCAAGTTTGTAGGCTCTACGATTGTGGAGATTTTGTGATGATGCATGAGTGGTATTTTGCTTTTATATATATAGATGGGGGCTATTCTACATTTTAATGCATTATTTTAAGAGCTTTGGCTATCTAGATAAGATATTGTTGTTTAAATTTCTGCACTGGTGAAACCTACTTTTTCTGTTGCATGTGAAAGTATTCAGTATGTAAATCTTTTTTTTTTATGTTTTATTTTAGTACAAAGTACTTTCTGTTCTCCCAGGATCTGGGATGGGTATTGCAGTATCCACACCGTCTACGCAAAAAGTAAGTAGTCAGATCTGAAGCATTCATACTTCATTTGCATGCTGGTTACCATCACTTGACAATTTTATCCCTCTGGAATGCTGGTTCTATCTCTTTTGGAGCATTTCTTAATGCTTTCTTAAAAGCATTTCTTTGACAAATGTGAATCATTTTATTAATGAAAACTATTTTTTTTATTTAATGGAAAAAAATAAAACCAATGCTTTCTCTCTTCTTCCATTTTTTCCTCTTTTCTGTAACTCTTATAGTTTTTTTTTTTAAAAAACAAATTTTATTCAGTTTTTCACATAAAAACAAAAAGCTCTTTTTAGTGGACAACATATTTCCGGGTCATCACTTTTACATACAAATATGACAGTAGTTATATATTTATATATGCATATTTAATTCTGTTATTACCTTTTCCATTCCAAACTTTCAGAAAGAAGAGAAACAAGCAAATTAATCCTAGTCTCTTACATTAATCTCAATCAAAACATCTTTTAGTTTCATTTCAGTTATATCAAATATAATCCTTTAATATTTATTTTAAAAATAAAAATAACAATATATGTTTGCCTAATAAAAAAAGTTACCAATGTCTCTCCTTCCTTTTATTAGTCTGTATTAGTTTATTAATTTAAGTAGTTCTTTAATCTGTCATATTTTCTTTCCATCACACATTCTTTCCATTGAATCTAGATTAATACAAGTTTTAACACAAAAGAAAAAGAGAAACAAGTATAGGTTTCCCCCCTTTTACTGCTTTGAGTGTGACACCTCAGTGGTTAAAATATATATTTATTCCCTCATCTTAATTCCCAATAAACCATTATTTTTAAGTAGTTACAATAATAATCATTACATCTTTTCATTTGGGATTCCACAACATATTTTCACCCCTTAATTTTATTTCTAATTTCAAAAAAGTAAAAGGAAAAAAATTGACTATTCAATTTCTGGTCACTGATATTGACCTCATTTTTAAACATCTTCACATTCATTTCAATTATCACAATTTCTTCAATAAACCTTAACTTTTCTTTTAAAAATAAAAATGTTTATTCATCAAATAAGAGTTATCAGTATCTATCCCTCCTTTGATAATATATATTACCCTATTTTCTAAGTATATTTTTTATTTGCAAATATATTCTTGTTACCCCTTGTCATCCTGCAGAATCCCCTTTTTAATTCATCAACCATTATCTCTGCAAAAAAAATTTCTTTTCATCATTTTACTATTTCTGTATTTCTTTATTTCATGCACCTATTTCTTACTGCCTCTCCTCCTCCTCTTTTTCCCATATCTTTTCTCATTCCGATTTCTACCCCTCTCTTTCTTGATATCTTCCTTCTCCCTTTTCTGCTGGATCTTTTTACCTCTCCTGATTTCACAGGTATTCCCCTTTTTGATTATCTTCTTAAATCTCAACTTTTTAGCCTTCCTTCTTTCCCCTCATCTTTGTAGTGTTCTTTGTGTTAATTGTCTATTTAAAATGTCTTCTCCTTGAGTGAACTCCTCCTCCTCTGAAGCTCTTTCTTCTTGTTCTTCAATCGCCATTTCCATTTCTTGTAACATAGAACAAAGTGATTTGCCTCTTTCCTGTAGTAATTCTCTTATATTTTTAAGTTCCATTTTTAATTCCCGAAGAGATATCATCATTACACACTCTTATATTTTATAATCGTTGAAGTCCACAAAAAACACTTTTACTTTCTTTCTTTCTTCTTCCAGTTGTCTAAAGTTCTCAATTGTTCCAGCCCAGGGTCTATACCAAAAACATCAATCAATCCCACAATCAGTCTTCCCTTGCTTCTTTCTTTATTCTGGTTCAGGTTTCACTTTCTAAGATTCTTACCTTGTTTCAATATTTCTTTAACATTATATCAACACAAGTTCATACAGAAACAAGATGCTTTTCCTTTTGTTTGAGTTCAAGTTTTTCAGAAGATGGCACTCTCTGTTATACAAAGTCTTCACCTTTTTCCCCTGTTTTTTTTATTTAGGGTTTTTCGAACCTCAATATTCCAACACAGTCCAATCTCCAATTTTTAAACTTTATTATTATTATTTTTGACAATCTTAAGTCCAGCTTTATTTTATGCCTGTTTATTGCCAAAATATTTGAGTCCAATTTAATTAAGTCTTTATTTCCGGCTTCTTCCTTTCCCAGTTCGAAGCCCCGCTTAGCTTTCAAAATTGTTTTCTTATTTTTTTTCCTGTCCCTTTGTATTTTTGCCGCTCACTTTTCTTTTCTTAAAAGTTCAATGTGACCTTATTCCCGGAGTACTTTTTGTTTAGTTGTTTCGCCCAATTGTCCTGGTTCAGATGTTATCCACCTCTTTCTTCCCCCCTGCACAAATCTTAGTCCAGCTGAGTCCTCCTCTTTGGGGTGGCCATTTTGGACCACCACTTCAATTATCTTCGGGGGGAAAAAGACCAGGCCCAGGAGGGGAGATGCGGCTCCCCTCAACCTGGCTTGTGGCTTCCCCTTACTCCACTGGCCCTCCAAGGCAGCTTCAGCCCCTAATCGCAGTGATTGGGCTCTCCAACGAAAGAGCACGGACCATAGCTGCGCACAGTCACAATCTACAGTCCGTCAGTGAGGAGGGCACAACCCGGAAACCAACTCTTATAGTTTTAAGTTGGAATGATGGGAAGGATGGCTTATTACTGGTCCACCAGCCCTATTAGGAGATTTCTTAGCTGAAGAGCAAAGTAGACAAGGCATGTACATCTAAAATTTTCCAATTCAGGGACATAATATTGAGAAGAACTTTGGACTGCCTTGTTCCTTTTCCAAACTATGCTCCTCCAAAACCAGTTCAGTAGTTTCTTGAAGGAAATGCTCCAAAGTAGAGCATTTTTTGACCCTAGATCAGGGGTATCAAACTCAATTTCATTGAGGGCCGCATTAGAGTTGTGTTTGACCTTGGAGGGGCGTGGCCAGGGGGCACATGACTAGATCAACATCACTCATTTCAGGGGAGCCTGTGGGGGCCCGAGACTAGCTCTGCCACAGAAAACGGATTCCCAAGCTCCATTTTCGGCTATGACGGCATCCTGCAACTCTCTGCCAGTGAAAACAGAGCTCGGGGGAGGGGGGCTGCACGCAGGCCAGTCCTTTGCTGTTTCCAGAGCAGGACCTCGGGTCAGATATAAGAAAAAACAATTACTACCAACCTGCCTTCAATTGAGGACCTGTACATTGCACAAGTCAAAAAGAGGGCTGTAAAAATATTTACAGACCCCTCACTTCCCGGACATAAACTGTTTCAACTCCTTCCCTCAAAACGACGCTATAGAGCACCACACACCAGAACAACTAAACACAAGAACAGTTTTTTCCCGGAAGCCATCACTCTGCTAAACAAATAATTCCCTCAACACTGTTCAACAATCTAAAAAGTCTGCACTACTATTACTGTTAATCTTCTCATCACTCCTTATCACCCATCCCCTCCCACTTGTAACTGTATGACTGTAACCTTGTTGCTTGTATCTTTACAATTTATATTGACTGTTTCCTAGTATTCTTTGATTACTTATTATACCCTATGACTATTATTAAGTGTTGTACCTGATGATTCTTGACTCTTGACGAATATATCTTTTATTTTATGTATACTGAGAGCATTTGCACCAAGACAAATTCCTTGTGTGTTCAATCACACTTGGCCAATAAAGAATTCTATCTATCTATCTGTCTTCTACCTAAGCACCCCACCGGCTATTTCCAGGCTGCGGGCTTGACTTTGACATCCCTGCCTGTTCTGACCCAACCCTATTACCAGCAAGAAAATCTCAAACAAACGAAGCAATTCAAACCTTCTCAGCTTTAATCTACAAATAACTTCTTCAGCCAATTAGTCCAACCAGAAAAGCCTTGACAAAATTCTTCAGATAAGCCAGGTGGACATGCAATGCTGGGTCCTTAGACCGTTTTTGCCTTTTGCAAAAGCAAAAACCCTTTGAAACAAGGCTTATATTCCATAGAGGGAGGGGCCATTACATTGCATCCTTACTCCTGAGTTGCCTGTGTTGCTCCAGCTGTTCTCTTCTATGAATCATCCTGTGCTCATGCGCACTTGGCACAGGCTCCTCGGGAACCTCCTCGTCACTGCTGCCAGCCCCCACAAGCCCTGAAGGCAGCAGTCCATTCCTTGATGGTCCTCATCAGAGTCCTCGCTCTCCTCAGCCATCTGTACCTGCTGCTGGCTAACCATAACACTGCCCTAGATCACAACTTTTCTATTTCAAGAACAGTTGCTTTCAGAAATCATCAGACTAGCCCCGAACATCATAGCATTTTGGGGGGCAAGGGAAGGATTTAAAGTTGTATGGAACATCTTGGCCCTAAATTGAGGAGTTCTGCGTATACCCAGTAGGTCTATTTTTAAAAAGTCAAAAATTGAGATGAACGTCCTTTTGGGTACTGTATAGGATTCTGCTATTAATTCTTACTAGTGTAATGGAATGCTCACATTTTAGTCATTCTTTTATTGAACTTCTTTGTTTTTTTTTCTTTCCCACCTGAAAGCCGCTCGTGTTTGGTGCCATGGTACACAGAGACGAAGCTTTTGAGACTATTTTCAGCCAATATGTGAAGATAACCTCCGCAGCATCTGCCAGTGAAAGCTAGTATATCATCCTTGCCGGATTTTTATAGGAAACATCATGAATTTTACTCACCCAGTAGTGAATAAAAAGGTGGAACATCCTTCATCATCAGTCCTGCAATAGTTTTCTTTGTTGCATATATATGTCTTACGTTACAGAAAGTGTATTTTATTACATGCCTTCCATGGTTTCTGTTGGTTTTTATTTACTGGGTTTTTTTTGTAATAAAATAAAAGAACAGTGAAAATGCTATCGGCACTGTTAACCTTGCACATTAGGCACTTTTAATGTTTGCTCACTGACATTAAAACGCTTAGGAAATTCTTAGCAAAACTAGCTTGAGGGGTAGGCCTTGTCTTAATTAGACATACCCTGAACTCTTGTAGTTCATCTGATATTCTTTAGCTATGGGTTCTGCACACTCCCACTGCACAAATTCTATTGATTTCAGTGGCATTATAGTGCAAGTTTGTGATTGAATTTAGCAAAAACTGTCAAGAACATGATTTGTTTTCCTAAATGAGGTGTAAATAATAGTTGAAAGTATGAGTATTTGAAGCTGTGCTTCTGGAAAACGTTCATACTGACTTCTGTATCTTTTCAAAAGGTATTTATAGGTTTAGAGACAGTTGGGAGATGCAATTAAATCTTCAGATAGTCGGTATGCTCATTTCTTCTAGGCCTACCTTACACATCTTTCTTTGTCGTTAATCTTATGTCCCTGTGTTGACATAACAAACATTCCCAGTGTTTTCAATAGCGAAGCAACTTTTTAGAATTATTTGGCATGCTGCATTATCCTGTATTTTCCTTAAAATATTGGATAAACATGAAGTTGAAAGTTATCACAAATGTGCCCATTGGAGTGGAGGAGGAATAATGGGAATAGTGTTGTATCAATGTACTACAAGCTCTGCACCCTTTGTAGTACTTTGAAATGTCATACACTTATAAAAAAGGAGTGCTACAACATTGGATTAACATAATTTTGATGAAACCCCTGGATCTTGCTGTTACCCTTGTATGTGTCCATAATTCTTTTTCTTTGATATTTTAGCTTCTTGAGAGCTGGAGCCACACTTTTTGTAGTAATTAACTTTGTGTGTGGTAGTCTTTAATCATGAAAAAGAAATTGAGTAGATGGTTAAAACTCCACATGTTAATTTAATATTTTATAAAGGTGGCCGTGATACATTAATTTTGGTTTCTTTTATTTCAAAGTCAGTTTTTGAAGAGTGGATGGTTCCTAACAGAGAAGCAGTAGATCCTGGAATCTATTCTGTACTCCAAATGATCCCCTCAGTTACCTTTTATTATATACATAGAGTCAATTGTTTACAAATACGATTGGAACTGTCAAATAAGAAAAGAGAGAATCGTTCTGTGCTATGAACTAGTCTATCCCAAGCCAATCCCATGTTTTACATTATGTTGTTGACATATGTTGTTGACTTTGTTACATGCATTAGCATGTAACATGTCACTGCTGTTAAGCTTAATTATTATAACTTCAGATGTCATAAGAAGATGGAATTTTGCAAAAAAAATAGAAATGAAGGAAGCATGACTAAAATTCTGGGTAATGAATGCCAGAAACATTTAACAACCTATTTTATGTGTAGGAAAAAAATTGTTAAAAAACTTCTTAAAAGGATTAAAACACACATTAATTATTGGTCTAGAATCAGGATCTAAAAGGTTCATATGCTCTTATATTTTCTATTAGGTAATACAGAGATTTTCAACTCAGTGGTAATGCGAGCCCCTAAAATGTTAAAATGAATTTAATATATGTGATTTTCCATGATGAATTAAACTCATGATTTCAGTGGACTGGGGATAAGGCAAAAATATACCACTGATTTTTTAATAATTAAGATGCAATTCACATAGAAATTGCAATTCATATAGAATTAAAACATGAGAAAATATTGCAACTTTATAACATAAAACCTTTTCACTGGAAATAAATGGTAAAGCGATGAAACCATAATTTTAATGGTAAGAATACACTTGTTTTCTTCTTTATGACCCTTGAAATCTGGATTTCATTTTTGAGATAGCTGCTCTCATACTGTATTTTGTTCCATGTTTATTTTGGTTTAATATTGCCTTTTATAGCAGCAACTGGTTAAAAAAATAAATAAATCCTAACGTTGCTGTTGGCGTGATCAGGCAGAGTGCGAGCAACATCTTAATGTGATCTTGATTTGCATACTCAAAACATTTGAGTTGGTGATGAGGGCCTGGGGCTTGTGACCCACAGTTTTGAGAACCAGCACTGTAATGTGAAAAAAAAGTTAGTGATGGTAAAATGTCACCTTTTTTAGTAATGCATTTCTGTATTAACATTTTGTGATATATATAAAATGTTAAGCTGGTAGGCTTCATAAAACTTTGAACAAATAAGGATTTTGCCAGGCATAATCCCAGCAAGTAAATGTAAAGATGGGAATATAAACCTTGTGTCAGATTAACATCGTTACTAACCTAAATCAGAATTGTATTACACAGAATTGGCGTTTTTCCCCTTCTTTTTAAAAATCCCTTGGATAAAAGTCATGTTTATATATTTAGTCTTATTAATTAAAATTTATTAAACCCAACATGGGTTTGTTAAAATAGATTATACTAGACACTCCTTTTTCTTTGGCTTCTTTGACAAAAAGACTAATTTAGTGGATCAGGGAAATGCTATGGACATAGTTTACTTCATCTTCAGTAAGGCATTTCATAAAAAAGCCTATTTCTTGGTAAGAGAAAAATGTGAGATAGACAGCATCACAGATGGTTTTGTAACTGGCTGACCAACCACACTCGACATGCAGTCCTCAATGGAACGACATCTACATGGAGAAGAGCATGCAGTGGGATATCTCTTGGGCCCAGTGCTCTTCAACATCTTCATAAATGAGCTAGAAGAGGAGATAGAAGAGGTGCGCATCAAATTTGGTGATGATACCAAGCTGGGGGGAATAGTCAACACTTTAGAAGATAAGCTCAAGACCCAGAAGGATCTTGGCCCCCATTACACAGAATTAAATTCAGTAGTGAGAAAAGTAAAGTCTTTGTACATAGGCAAAAGAAACCCAAAACCAAATGCAAAGGTGTAGAGTAGATGATACCTAGTTCGCAGGAGTATCTGTGAGAGTCCTAGTTGACGGTCACTTAAGTATGACCCAGAAGTGTGCTGCAGCTGCCAAAACAGCCAACACAGTTCTAGATTGCATCAACAAAGGGATGGTGTCAAGTTCATGTGAAGTGATTGTACCCTTTATACTGTACTACAGGTAGTGCTCCATTGTACAACCTTTCCTGCCACAGTTGTTAAGTCGTACACTGCAGTTGTTAAATTAGTAAGATGGTGGTTAAGTGAATCTGGCTTCCCCATTTACTTCGCTTGTCAAAAGGTGACAAAAGGCATAACCCTGGGACACTGCAAATGTTATAAATATGAACCATCTGCATTTTGATCAGGTGACCAAGAAGATGCAGTAATGGATGTATGTGTGGAAAAAAACAGTCATAAGTCACTTTTGACTTAGGGTCACTAAATGAACTGTTGTAATTTGAGGACCACCTGTATATTACTGAGGGCAGGACAAGAAGTAACAGAGAATCATTAAAGAGAGGTCCAATCTAGAATTAAGGATAATTTTCCTGACAGTGGAGAAGGGTGGGTGTCACTGAAGGCTTTCAATAAGAGACTGGGCAGCCATTAGTCAGGAATTATACAGGGTCTCTTGATGGAGAAGGAGGTTAGAAGACTTCTGAAATCCCTTCCTGTTATTCTATATTCTGTGAGATTTTCTCTGGGGAAAATAATAGATTATATTGTTTACCGAGCAAGCTATTTTTCTTTTTTTTTCTCCCTTCTATATCATTTTCATTTCTATATCATTTTCTATATCATTTTACTTTTTAACCTTCAGTCTGTTTCTAAAATTTCTGCTTCTGATGAAAATCAGATAACCAGGGTTTTTTTGTTGTTATTGTAGTCACTCAAAGACTTGTTCTAGAACAGTGTACTCCAACTTCAAGATGGCAACTTCAAGATGTCTAGATTTTTGCTCCCAGAATCCCCCAGTTCTGGAAGTTGAGGTCTATACATCTTAAAGCTGATGAGGTTGAAAACTACTATTTTAGAAGATGGTTGCTTCAAAACTATTTGTGAGGTATGGTCATGCCACAATGGTAATCTTTGATTTTTATATTTTCAGAATGAAACAGTATGCATAAAGAGCTTTCAATTTTCGCCTGTTATTCTGTGATCTTACTAAAATGTTCAGAATAAGCTGTACTTTTAAAAGTGCATCCCTTAAAGAAAAGAGACTGGAATAGAACTTGTATTCAAATTAGAAGGTGAAGACCATTAATGTCTGTATCATATACATGAAAAAACAGGCATTTAAGAATTAAGTGAATCTTATCATGCACCATTTAGCTCAGTGTCCAATCCTTAATTTTATCCCAGCCTATTTCTGCACAAGGATATAAATTCTCCCAGCAAAATTGAAAAAAAAAAAATCTCAATTTGTGTGCATATTTTCCTGATCTCTCCTGTACCCAATTCACCACTTCAATGATGAAATATATAATTTTGTAGTCGTTTGATGACATTCATTTGTAAAAAATACATACACATTTCCACCCATACACAAAAAGGTTGTAGGAGATGTGAAATGTACATTTCACCATTGCAATGCAATCTAATTTAGACAAGCATTTGGAAAATTAGGTGAATATGCATTAAAATGGAACTATCTTTTTTTCCCCTTCCTTGCTATAGCCATCTACATTTTTGTACTGAAAGGACTAATGCATAATTAACTTCTGTTCTTTGTGATATGGGATATTTGATCTCATGCCCTAAGAATAATTTTGGTGTGCTAGACCATCTCAGTGCTTTTTTTTCATCCTTATATCCTGAAATGCTGAATATTTGTCAATCTATTCTGTACTCAGGCAATCACTCTTAGGTTTGATTTAAATTCATCTCTTTCTATGGGATTTTCATTATGTACTTACTGAATGTAGCTCCATTAGTGCTACTAATACAAGTATTACCTTAAAGTAGCATTTTAAAAAAATCATTTTATAAATTTGTTGTTCTGATACATATATAATAATATCTCCTGTGGCTCATGATGATTTTTTAAAATTTAGTTAAATAAGCTTTTTCCTAGAAACATAGTGGTCATGTTGGAGACCTTTTCTCATCATAAAAGGATATGAAAACAGATCACAACTTATGTTCCCTCCCTAAACTGCTAGAATCAGAAATTTTATTACATTAACATATTAATTTTGCAGGATTTGACTCGAGGCAAATCATGTAGTACCATAATGCAAAACTCTTGCAAAGTCAGTGGATATTCTGTATAAACCGAGGGGTTACATAATTGTAGAAGTATGGGAGTGTTTGACCTGCAAAAGCAAATCTGGTAGTTTATAACTAATTATGTACATTTGGGCAGATATTTTTTTTTCTGCTACTAATCATTAAAAAGAATGGATGTGAAATACTTTTTATGTCTATATTTTGAAGATGTAAATAATACATTAGCAGTGTAACTTTTGTTCAGACAGAGTTGTACTGTATGAAAAACTGAACTGAAACAATTTGCCCTGTACATTTTTAAAGAGAACTTTCTTTGTTTTTTAAAAAAAAAAAGGGGGGGGAGGGGAATAGGGTATCTTGGTATAAATTATAATTTTTATTTAAATAAACCCTAAAAATGCTTTCTGCTCTTGCTCTTTTTCTTCATGGGAATTTATTTGTTTAATATATTCATATAGCCACCCATCTCAAATAGTTCTGGGTAGCATTTAACACAGGAGCAGTTAAAAACTCCCTAACAATCTAAAACAAATAAATCAAGCACATAATGTAAACATATAAAATAGAACCTAAGAAAGTGGGAGAGTAAATATCACTTAATCTCATACAATCACCTTGTAAGTTATTCCTGGGATCCCAATGCTGGTTAAAAAAAAAAAAAGTTTTAAGGGCCATCTGGAAGGCTAATGGGATGGGGGCTCACCTCACCTTGGGGAATAATGGGCCACAGGGTGGGGGCCACAGCAGAAAAGATGCACCACTTGGTTTCTCTTAGATGAATCTCCTTAGAGGGCAGGATCTTAGAGTACGTTGCCTTCTACTGACCTGGTGGATGGATGGGCAGATGCAATTGGGAAGAGATGGTCCCTCAAAATGGTTCCCCCGCTTTAAAAGTCAAAGCAAGCATCTTGAATTACATGTGGAAGCAAACTGGGAACTCATGCAGTGCACAAAAGAAGTATAATAACTATCAGCACAGATGCATTCTGCCTCAGCTGAAGATACTCTTCAAGGGCAGCCCCATGTTGAGCCTGCTACAGTAATTCATTCCGGATGTGAGCAGAGGATAAGAGACTGTGAGTATAGCCTTATGGTCCAGCAAGGCACACAACACAAAGCTGTGAAAAGGCTCTCCTAGCCATGGCTGCCACCTGTTTCTCAAGCAGACTAGAAGGAGCCCCCAAATTTCACAAGAAGTCTGTCTGGGGCAGTGCCATACCATCCAGTGCCGAAGATGGTAAAATACCAGAACCAGAAGACACCAAAATCCAGATCCACTCAGTATTACCAGATTCAGCTGAAGCCTGGTTGTTCATATCCGAAACTCTATAGCAGTGGTGGCTAAACTTTTTGGGCTCCTGTGCCAAAAATTGGGTGTGCACTTGCATGCTCATGCTTGCATGCCAGCACCCAAAAGGCAATGCATGCTCCCCACGCCCCCTATGCATGCACACGCAATCCCCACCCACCCACGCCCCATTACCTGCACTGCACCTCACAGCTGATTTTCGGCTGGTTTGAGGGCTTTTTCGGCCTCCCAGAGGCTTGAGGAAGGTTTCTGCTAGGCCCGTTTCGTCACTTCCAGTATTTCCAGAAGAACGAAGTGATGAAATGGGCCTAGTTTTTGACCTGCAAAGCCTGCAGAAGCCTTCCTCAAGCTCTGGGAAGCTGAAAAAGGCTTCAAACCAGCTGAAAATCAGCTGTGAGGCATGCACATGCGCATGCACAGTGAGATAAGTTTGCCTGCAGCTCGCGTGCCGGCACAAATGGCTTCACGTGCCACCTGTGGCATGCATGCCATAGGTTCACCATCACAGCTCTATAACTTTCATGCACCAAGAGAAGTGGTCAAGTCCATCATTTCTTTTGCCAGAGGTCACCAGCAGAATAAGAAATTTGCCTCCAGGGTACTCAAGATTAGCAATTTCTGGAAAAAGAAAACAGAACTGGTTTGAAGCATAAAATACCACCCCAGATTTTATTCCACCCTCCATTTTTACACTTGGATTGAAATATTTTTCTTACACCCTCGCCCTGCATGCCTACTACTGGCGCCAGGAATTTTCCTCCTGGTGAACACAAACTGGATGTTCCCCAAAGGAAAGTACAGAACGGGTGCTAAAATTCCACCCCAAATCTAATCTCACCCACCATTTTTCCATTCAGGTTGAAATATTTTTTCACCCTACCCCACCCCAAGAACCTACTGGAAATTTTTTTACAGAGACTCAAAATTTGTTATTCTTGAAAAATCAATCCAGAACTGCATCTTAGCATAAAATTCCACTGCGAGTCTCATCCTATGCTTCATTTTTGTATATGGGTGGATACATTTTCACCCACCTCAATCAATCGGTTATTGACGGGATAAGGAAATTTGCAATTAGGGACCAAAAATTAGCTGTTGTTGAAAAGAATCTGAATCCTACTCTAAGCATTACATTCTTCCACCCTGGTCTATTCCCAAACTCCATTTTTTGCATTCAAACCTGAACCTTTTTTGAATCCCACTGCCCATTGGCTCATACTTCAAGCATCAGGAATTTTCGTCCAATGGACACAAAATCGGCAGTTCTCAAAAAAGATAAGCCAGAACAGGTTCAAAGCATAAAATTCTACTCCAAATCAAATTGAGATACTCCATTTTTCTATTCAACTTGAACAATTTTTCAGCCCTGCCTCTTTCATCTACTGATGGTATCAGTAATGTTCATTCGAGAATACCCAAATCAGTGATTTTGGAAAAGAGACTCCAGATCCCTTTCCAAAAATAATTTTCCAACCCATTTCTTACCCCATTCTTAGTTCTGAATTGGAGTCAAAATGCTTTTTATCCACCGGCACTGTGCACCTACCATCGGCAACAGGAATTTTCAGTGAAGGAATTCAATTTTTTTTTTACTACCGGTTTTGTGGGCTTGGCTTGATGGCGTGGCTTGGGAAGTATCAGGTATGTTCGCCATCTTGAATTAATTATAAAAAAAGGAATGAATGAATGAATAAATAAATAAATTATATATACATACATACATATATAAGGTGGGATTCAATTTTTTTTACTCCCCTGTGGGCGTGGCTTGGTGGGCATGACAGGGGAAGGTTACTGCAAAATCCTACTCTCTCCACACCCCATTAACCTGCTTTCCAGCTCTGTCCTCCTATGCAGGGCAACAAAAGAAGACCCAGCCAATCAGCTGGGACGAGGGAGGCAGAGAATAGATTGGAGCAGGGTCAGTCAGAGGTGGTATTTGCCAGTTCTCCAGAACTACTCAAAATTTCTGCTACCAGTTCTCTAGAACTAGTTAGAAACTGCTGAATGCCACTTCTGGGAATTTTCCTTCCGAAGTGTCAATTTTTGAAAAGAGACTCCAGAACTGTTTCTAAACATAAACTTCTACTCTGAATCTCAATCCATCCTCCTGTTTTGTTTTTTTTCCCACCCTGTCAGCCTGATCTCCTACCATCAGCATCATAAATTTTCACATCAGAGACCCAAAATCAGCTGTTTTTCAAAATCAGATTTTGTTTTTCTAGTGGCATTTTGGCAGCTGGAATGCAGCTACAAGGAATGCAATGAATGGACTTAACCAACTGATGTTTAAACTCCATTACAGAAATGTAAAAGAACCCCTCCTGTTGAAACGTTCTGTGTTATTGATGAAAGCCATAGTTCTGATTTATCCAACTCAATGCTTTTCATGTTTGTCAGGACTATATTTCCAGCACTGGTGAACAGATTGTATTTCTAACACATGCATAGGTACCAAATTACAGAACACCACCACTGATTGTGAATCAGATACAGAAGCATTTGTGTTGGAAATTAAGTAAATTAAACGTGTTACTATATTACTGCAATAATTCATTATTTTGAATTTATGTACAAATTCAGTATCATGATAATGGCTATATTTTATTGATTTTATTCATATTCATTATTTATACCAAATTAAATGAATTGATTTGGGATTTGCCTTATGTAGAAACAATTGGACTGGTTATTGTATGACAAAGGCACTTTTGGCGATACTACTTTTTGTAGAAGATGTTAGCAATATACTGTAGCAATAATATTAATCCCAATTATCGCCTGTTGTTGGGCTTCAATGACATTAGACTCACTGCACTGGAATTATGCATACCCAGCAAATATTTTTTCATTTATGATGTAATTGTTAGTCTCAGAATATAATATCAATTGCTAGTTTCAGCATGAATCGGGCTGGAAGGGATCTCGGAGATCTTCTACTCTGACCTCCTGCTGAAGGCAGCAGACCTTATAGCATCTCAGACAAATGGTTGTCCAATATATTTTTGAAAACTTTCAGCAATGGAGCATCCTACAACTCTGGAAGACAAGCTTTTTCATTGGTTCACTGTCCTCAGTGTCAGGAAATTTCTGCTTAGTTTTAGATTGGATCTCTCTTTTAACAAGCTTCCATCCATCGTTTCCTATCCTAACCTCAGGTGCTTTGTGGAATAAATCAGCCCCTTCTTTGTAACAGCCCTTCAAGCATTGGAAGACTACTATCAGATCTCCCATCTTTTCTCCTTCTTAGACTAGACATAGCCAGTTTTCTTACCTGTTCAACATACAGTTTAGCCACCTGTCTCCTAGTCATCTTTGTTGCTCTTTTCCTTCTAGGATCTCAGAATCCTTTTTTGCTAAGAAGTTTTCCTTTTGAGAAACAAGAACTTTGTGGGAATTTTCCAGCAGTTGACTGGCAACCCTCCATCTTTTGTATATCTAAATAATGACATACCATTTATTGGCAGTAAGGAACAGATTCCTGTATTCCAAGAATACTTAAAAGATAGAGCTTGTGCAACATGAGTGCACTATCACACAGAATCACTTGATGGCAGTAGCTCTCCAAAAAAATTTAACTAGGCGGACAATGTAGCTGAAAAAAAGACAGAATTTTCACCAAGCAAAATTTATAACAGGAGAAATTATAAGAAAGTTATTTTCTTTATTCATTACTGTTATTATTAAACTTTTAGAAGACATATTGCATTTCCTCAAGAGATGTAACAAAGAACTTAACGGGTGCTTGTGTTCCAGGAAGAATAACACTATCAGGCAGAAGCAAATGCCCCTTTGTTTGAAAGAAAATTGCAAAGGGATGAACTATAAATCTGTTTCTTTGAGAAATCTCAACCATTTAATCCATTTCCTTTCAAATGAACTTGATGTTGTTTTGTGCAATTGATTGCTTCTAATTTATATTCAGGCAAATAATGGTTTTGCGGGTGGGGACTTCATTTCTTCGAGAACTTTTTGATGCAGAAAAAGGAAATTTAAAGTTTTACGAATGAATAGCTTAAACAGTAAAGTCATTCTGTAATGCTAAAAGAGGTTTCTCTAAGGCCATATTAAGACATTAAATTCAATTTGGCAAGCTGTTGAAATATTTTTTAGCTGTTCTGAGAGTAGAATTAAAGGCCGACGTCTGATTAAACCAAGACATACTACAACATTCCATTGTAGTTTGCTATTTAGAAAGCTAAATGTCAGGGAAAGAGTTTTCTCTTTTTATTTAATTGGAGAAAACTTTTCTTTTAAAATGTGAAGGCTTTCATGACATGAGATTGCTTGCATCCGTTTGGGTCTTCAGACTCAGCTTTATTCTTAGTAAACATTTATTATTAGAAAACTTAAAACATAAACAAACACAAGGAAACCTGAAAAAAGAAATAAGAGGTGGTGTACATTTAGATGCTTGCCGTTCAATCTTCTAAGGCAAAAATTCACTACTTGAAGGTCCTGCAAGAGTAATTCTCATCTAAGGGGAGGTTGTTCATAGATAAAGGGGGGGTTGTTCATAGTTACTTTCTAGTAAATGGAGTGGTTGTCAAATTTAGTGTTTGAGGTCATAGTTAGCTCTTGATGGCAAGTAGACAAGGGTCCATAAGGTTCTGGTAGCTAAGATCCTTCACAGGAAGCCCACAACCGGGTGAATCAAAAATATATGCCTCAAGTGCAGACAGTGACTGCACTTGGTGTTGGTGTTTACAGATTACAGATTAACAGAGTTGGAAGGGATCTTGTAGGTCATCTAGTCCAACCTTCTGCCCAAGCAGGAGATCCTACACAATTGCTGACAGATGGCAGTCCAGTCTCATCTTGGAAGCTTCCAGTGATGAAGCTCCCACAACTTCTGAAGGCAAGCTATTCCATTGGTTGATTGCTCTCACTGTCAGAAAATTTCTCCTTATTTCCAGGTTGAATCTCTCCTTGTTCGGTTTCCATCCATTATTCCTTATCTGGCCTTCAGGTGCTTTAGAAAATAGATTGACCCCTTCCTCTCTGTGGCAGCCCCTCAAATATTGGAAGACTGCTATCATGTCTCCCCTGGTCTTTCTATTTTCTAGACTAGCCATGCCCAGTTCCTGTAACTCTTCTTCATATATTTCAGCCTCCAGTCCCCTAATCATCTTGGTTGTTCTTCTCTGCACTTTTTCTAGAGTCTCAACATCTTTTTTATGGTGTAGTGACTAAAACTGGATGCAGTATTCTAGAGTGGTTTTACGAAGGCTTTATAGAGTTGCATTAGTACCTCACTTGATCTTTATTGTATCCCTCTGTTAATGCAATTTATGATTGCATTGACTTTTTTGGCTGCCACTACACATGGTTGGCTCATATTTAATTGGTTGTCCACTAAGATACCAAGATCCCTTGCACAGTTACTGCTATTAAGCCTGGTATCACCCAGTCTATATGTTCACTTTTGGTTTTTCTTGCCTAAGTGTAAGACAGAGTTTTCTCAAAATGAGTTTGATATTGCAGACCACTTTAAAAAATGTCATTGTTAAGCTCCAGCAGCCTATACTTAGTACTTTTTAAGTTCAAGGTTTCTTCCAACCTGTATCCACGCACGACAGAGATGTCAAGGCTCCAAAACTAGTTAGGTTAGGTAACTAGTTAGGTAACTAGTTTGGTTTCTCAAGTAATAGGGTACAATAGAATCAACCCAAGTCTCTTTACTGTCATTGCACAATAGTTACTCTATTGGTGGGTCAGTTTGATTATGTTGACCATATCTTGCACCTCAGGCTTGCAGGATGTGATTTAAAGTTTCAGGAGTCCAGCAGGCACTCCTGCATAATTTGTTTGTACTCATGTACAAACCTCACATACCTTTTGATACTAGGCCACCTATCAACTGAATTCCTCTCAAGTAGAGGGGCAGAAAAACCCAGAGTGGGTTCAATAGCTGTTCATGGCTGACTGAATCAACACAAGAGACACTCAGCTCCCGCCCATTGATTGATTGTGCCAATAGATTTTTCTGTTCCGTTCTCACTTCTGCCTTGGTGGAAACAGTGAGATAATTGAGTTTACAAGACGTATTAATAGATTCTCTCTAATGTGTGAAAGGCCCTTTGATGCTTGATGTCCAAAATTAAATTAGATTTCAAAACAATTTTAGAAAAGTGAGCTTTTTGCACGAATGGGATAGACATTGAAAAACAAGGGGCAGCAATACAAACATTCTTGATAACAGATCATATAATTCAACCTTTCAGAGTGTGCTCATTCAGAATGAGAATTTCTTAACACCAAGGGTTAGATCACCCTAGTTATCGGTGATATTATTTATAAATCAATGCCTGACAGGGGGTTTGACTTTGGCAGGGATCAAATCGTCTTCTTGACCTATGCTGATGATTTAGTCTTGTTACCTGAAAAATGCCATTGTCCCCTTTTCACAGTTGATCTTTCTGAGCTCCTCAGCAGCCATAAAAATAATAAAATAATGTAACAGAATGTGTTACCCTATAGTGCATGGAAACTGATAGGACTAGATGATTCTCGCAATATATTGCAACAACAGTATGCTAACTCTTAGATTTTAAGTTTTTGGATAATAGAAACTTAGATTGTTGAAATAAGGAATTCTAAATTGTTTTGATTAAATGGTGTATTGATAATTCAAGAAGGATATGTGGCTAGAAAAAGAAAACTAGTATCTTCTAATAGCAATAGCACTTAGACTTATATACTTTGCAGCCCTCTCTAAGTGGTTTACAGAGACAGCATATTGCCCCCAACAATCTGGGTCCTCATTTTCCAACCTTGGAAGGATGGAAGCAGGGGTAGGATTCTACCAGTTCTGTCCAGCTCTGTAGAACCGGTAGCTCTGAAGAGACATAGAACCGGTTCTATGTCTGCTGCTGTGTTGACCCACCCGCCCACCCAGGCTCTTACCTGACCTTTATTTCCTGCTTTTTCAACCTCTGCTGCTCTGCGCAGCACAGCTGTGGTTGAAAAAGCAGGAAAATAGTGCTTTTTCAAACGCTATGCACCTGCGCACAGCTCTGCTCAGCTGTTCAGGCAGCATAGCTGATGACGTTCCAAACGTGCGCGCAGATCGCAAATCACAAAATCACTGAACCGGTAGTTACACCAGTCAGATCCCACCCCTAGATGGAAGGCTGAGTTAACCTTGAGCCAGTGAGAATCAAACTGCCAAACTGCAGGCAGTCAGCAGTCAGCAGAAGTAGCCTGCAGGACATAAAATATAAAGCATGTAATTATTGCACATTCTTTTGAACTATCCAAGAATACAAAGCTGTTTCAAGGCAGCTACTTCATACTTCAAGCTTTGAATGTGGCTATTCAAAGCCATTGGTTTCAAGCCTATTCAGGACAGATAATAAGAGAGTTGGAAGCGATCTTGGAGATCTTCTAATGCAACTCCTTGATCAAACAGGAAATCCTATACCATTTCAGATAAAGGGCTGTCCAATGTTGTCTTTAAAAAATCTCGTTTTTGCTAGTTTTACTTTCTTAAAAACCTCTAGATAACTGAGAGATGGGAAACTGAATATTCCCAAGGAATCAAGCAATCAGAGACCATTGATAAATTTGGAGAAAACTGAAACTAATCCTACTGAAATATGTGACAGAGAATGCATGGAACAAGTCAACTTAGTCACAAACAATAAACAACAACAATAATAGTAATAATAATAATACATTAGCACCAGTCTAATGGTATTTACGATGCATTTTTGAATGTTCAGTTGACTGAGTTTCATGATTAATGAATAAAAGATAATAATAATGAAAATAAACAAGTCATAGTTGTTTCAAAGATGATCCCCCCCCTCCCCCAAAAGGCAACTCGACCGGGTTTTTTGTTTTGTTTTTTTTGGGGAAAAGTTTTCATTTCTCATCTGGCAAAGCTTTTTGGATGAGAATGAAACATTTTCCCCAAGGAAAAATCAGTCCAGTTACCTTAAAGAAAAAGACACTTTGGAGAAGCCAATTGAAAAAGCAACCTCAAAATGATCTAGACACTATCATATGTCCTGTGGCAAAATAAACATTTCATCATTGTATCAGTTATTTTATTCCTATTTGTATAAAAGACTCAAAATGGTAAACATACCTGATGCCCCCTCTTCCTCCTATTTTCCCACAACAGCAATCCTGTGAATTGGGTTGAGCTGAGGGAGAGTGACTGGCCCAGTTGACTTTCATGCTTAAAATGGGACCAGAACTCTTAAACTCTATAATGTGCTTAGGTTTTTCCTCAAGATGTGAGAAATTCAAGAAAGATAACTCTTCATCATTTAAAAAAAAACATGCAATGCTGTTTACTCTTTACTCTTCCAATAGCTGTGAGGCAGATGTTCATCTATTTTTTTCTTTCTAATATGCAGATTTGACTTGATGAACATATTGATGCTGAAATCGTGAACTTGTCTAGTTTTTGAAAGTTGGACTCAATGTCTTTATTGTGCTCAATCTATATATCAAGAAGCCCAAATATTGCAAAATGATAAATTAAGCATCCAATAACAGCACTGTATGTTTTTTTTAAAAAAAGACGAAGTATTATCTTACTTGAATTTCTCACATCTTGAGATAAAAATACCGAAGCACTTTATACAGATTAAGAGTTATGGTTCCATTTTAATCATGAAAGTCGACTGGGAGACTTTGGGCCAGTCATTTTCTCTCAGCTCAACCCACCTCACAGGGTTGTTGTTGTGGGGAAATAGGAGGAGGAGGAAGTATCAGGTATGTTTGCCATCTTGAATTAATTATAAAAAAAGGGATGAATAAATAAATAAAACATACATACATACATACATACATACATACATACATACATATATATATGTGCTGTTCAGCTTCCTTCGGGTATTATCCCACGTCATTGTAGTGCTTTCAAAGTTGTAGCAACGTTTCAGCAGAATCTCATCTGCCATCAT
>BLBF01000022.1:2379473-2413923 GCA_015471245.1 Laticauda colubrina | reverse complement strand
GTTTTCGCGGGTACTCACATGTGTGCTGTTTAGCTTCCTTCGGGTATTATCCCACGTCATTGTAGTGCTTTTAAAGTTGTAGCAACGTTTCAGCAGAATCTCATCTGCCATCATCAGGCTTCTATATTCTATCATATCAGGCTTCTATCATACGAACTCAATGCAGAAGCCTGATGATGGCAGATGAGATTCTGCTGAAATGTTGCTACAACTTTAAAAGCACTACAATGACGTGGGATAATACCCAAAGGAAGCTGAACTGCATTCATGTAAGTACCCGCGAAAACTTTAAAAAAAAATACATATATACATATATACATATATACATATACACATATATACATATATACGGTGGGATTCAATTTTTTTACTCCCCTGTGGGCGTGGCTTGGTGGGCATGGCAGGGGAAGGATACTGCAAAATCCCATTCCCTCCCCACCCCACTAACCTGCTTTCCAGCTCCATTCTCCTGTGCAAGGCAACAAAAGAAGACCCAGCCGATCATCTGGGACTCAGGAGGCACCTTCACACAATCTATTTTGAGAACTGTGCACTCTGAGTCAGAAGTCCTTTTGGGATGTGGAGAAATTGGGATATACTGTAACTCATATATATTTTTGATTCATGCACAGCCAGAGAATGTGCAAGATGCAGAAACAGAAGCTGTATATGTGATAGGTGAATTTGATTCAGAATCAGGTTTAAGGCCTTCAAGCTAGAAAGGAGAAACATTACTTGCTTATTTGACAACCTAAGAAAAACTATTTCCACCCCAAAATACCTGAGGGCATTACAGAAGTGAAAAGGCCAGGCATATTTAGTATTTTCTAAACATCTTTGTTTGATCTGCCAGATTTGATTATTGTTGACTGGACATTTCCCAGCCAATAATTTTTTTTATTTGTTCTCCTGAGAAATCCTCAAACATTTTAAATTTGATTTAAAGAACTTTCCAGGAGAAAATTGAACATACTGCAGAGAGCAGTTCAGCTTCATGGGCAATTCTCAGTCAATAAAGAACAATAAAAGTAATTTTATTTTATGGCACTATCCTTGTATATTTATGTTTCAGATGGATTTTTGTAGTTGGGTCACAACTTTTAAATATGTTGGGAACTTTTTTTAGCATTAATTCATTGAACTATTTGTTTTAACTAAGTCTTCTGAAAGAAAATATAAAAGTGACCTTATATATTATTGAACCTAGGAATGATTATGCTACATAATGTTGTCATGTCACATTAAGTCGACTTATTTATTAGGTATCTACCAAATGGTTGGATTTCAATTCCTGTAAACTTTACCAACAATCCATAATTGAGAAAACTGGGTGAAAACCAAGAATTGCATGCTAGAATCTGTGACTTCATAAGTTGGATCTGACAAGTGAAGAAAATTATTGTGAGCTATTTAGTATTGATAGGTTTCTGGCCCAAAAGTAAAATTTTATTTGTAGTGGTTTTTTAGAAGAAACATGGAATAAAAATATGCTGGTGGCTATTAAGTTTAGAAGACTGTTCAAAGAAACTTGTCCTTTCTTTCTCTTGATAGGATGCTGGGATGACATCAATTTTTTCAGGATTAACTATAAAGCTAGAGATGTAAAAGAAATCTCTGAAGGATTTCTTTTTGTGCTAAAAATTGCTTGCCAAAGCAGGGCCTGTTGCATTATAGACACCAGTACAGAATGGTTCCATTTGTATCTGTTTGTCAAAAAATAAATCTCAATGGGGAATGAAATATGCATCTCAAAAGAATGTGGGTTTCTAAGAGTTGCCCAAAGAGATTACAGGAGGGAAATGTACATTACAAAGAGTGAACCAATTAGTTTCTTAAAGAAGAGTTTCTTGGGAAATGCTTAAAGCTATGTAAATCAGTTGTTTAAAGAGACTGAATGTTAAGGAAGACTTGTGAATATAAACAGTTGTAAATTTTCTGTATCCCTAGCCCTTAAAAATGAAAGTCCCAAAACATCACAACCTAAAACATCAACAGCTTGTAATATCTAACACTAATAGTATGTAGGTTGGAGTTTAATTATCTGCCTGTTCCTAAATGTAGTAGTTTTTTTTTTAAAAAAAGCTGCTTCCTTGATTTGCTCTTAGAATATAGAAAATTGTTAACTTTCTGATTCAATTAATATGGCTGAGCTCCCCTCTGGATCTAAATGATCTCTAGAACTTCAGGTCCCAGAATTCTCTAACCTGTTTGGCCATCTGTGATCATCTCTTAAAAAGAGCCATCTACTGTAGACCTTTCCTGGATTATTTTTAATCTAAAGGAGAAGCAGAGAATCAGCATCAGCAAACATATGAAGATTTACATTTCCAGTTATTCCAGTTGAATGGGGAGCTGGGCAAGGCAGTTCTGCAAAGAAACCCTGCCAGATCTAATAAACCTCTCGACCTCCAGTTCTAGAAATGGAAGATATCTGAAAATGCAGATTCTGCTTAGAACAGAAACTATGAAAGACAAGGTTCATTTCTGTAAATAGATAGATGATAGATAGATAGATTATAGGTAGATGATAGACAGATAAATAGATATAGATATGTTGGAAGAACTATCCATCTGGGTTCAGTTCCATCAGGGGAGAAAGACACTGAAAACATGGAGGCCCATTGGAAAGATGATTATTGAACAAGAGGACCACATGGCTTGAAGTTCTGGGCAGCTGAACACATGGAAGAGAGAGGGGGGGCTATTTATACTCTCTCTTGGGCCTGCCCTTGAGCTTCCTCTTCCTGTGCAAGAAATATATTTTATTGGCTGCTGTCAGACTACCATGGAGCTATGCAAGGGTCATAGCTAACTTTGTAGGCTGTCTTGAGTTCCAGGCTTGGTTAAAGCTTGATGATGCAATGAAGACACTTGGTGGTCAGCTGAATGGCTTTGCCCTAGTTTGGATCTTGTGTGTTGCTGTTCTCATCCAAGAAGCTTCTTCAGTTCTATCCTTTCGGCTTAAAAGACAGAACTGAAGAAGCTTCTTGAATGAAAAATGAAATGTCTTCAAGGAAAAATAGGAAGTCCTGTTCAGAGGTGGGTATTCAGCAGATTCTGACCAGTTCTGGAGAACCAGTAGCGGAAATTTTGAGTAGTTCGGAGAACCGGCAAATCCCACCTCTGACTGGGCCCGCCCCCATGCAATAAGCTGCTCAGAGTTGTGTGACTGAAGCAATATAGAGCATTTATAATTCCTCTTTATTCCTTAAAACCCTCCATTCTTTTCTGGAAAGGTGTCAAATGTTTAATTCCATCCACTGTAAAGACCAAAATGCAACGTTTTTTTTTCAATCACTGACTATATATAGCAGGAAGAGAAGTCTTATTATGTGTCAAAACGGTGAATTTTGTAAGAAAAGAATTATTTGAGAAAGAATTGTTAATAGCGTTGGCAGGTCTAAAATTCTTTTTTAATTGCAGTTACAGTCTTTCAAAGAAATTGTTTCCTCTTGTGTATATTTTTAATGTAATTCTCTGCTTTTTTCAGCACAAAATAAGCTTGGCTCCCCAGAAATCTCCACATAGTGTAATATTTGTGCTTTACACAAATTGTGTGAAAGAATGAGTGAAATGATTCCTTCTGTGTAAAGAGGAAGTCCAGATTCTTGATTGGCTGTGAAATTTGCATAGCTGCCATTTTAGGTATTAGTGCATTCAGAGTATAGTGTGTCAATATAATAAGAACCTTCAAAAGCTTCTGAACCTCTGCAGAGTTGAATATAGAGCTATTTAAAAGCAGAGTATAAAGATGTAGCATGTGTGAGAAATAAAGATCTTTAGGAAGGGATGACTGGAAGAATCTTATGTATAATAAATTCTTAGATATTTCTGGTGATGATCAATAGTGCTTGCATGTCCAAATACATAACAGAAAACAGACTAGGAAGGGGCCTTGGATATCTTCTACTCTAGCCCCTGCTCAAACAGGAGACCCCTATAGCATTGCAGACAAGTGGCTGTCCAGTCTCTTCTTAAAAGCCTCCAGTGATGGAGCACCCACAACTTCTGAAGACAAGTTGTTCCACTGATTTGTTTTCACAGTCAGGAGACATCTCTTCAGTTCTAGGTTGCTTTTCTCCTTGATTAGTTTCCATCTATTGCTCAAGTATGTCATACCTTTCCCAGCCTGGACATCCAGGAAAGAAAAGACCCTTGACTCCATTCACTGAAGCCAAGTGTTGCAAAGCCAGATCTGAAGATTTTCTGCGTAAACCCAGTAATTTTTCCTTCTCCCGGGTCCTCCCCTCTTTGGTCATTTTGGTGATATCCAATAAGATTTAAATTAGGTGTTTCGGTAACAGTTCCACATTCTGGCACTTCTTTGGCTGGACATTTTGCATTCCATTCCCATGTTTGTGTTCTTAGATTTTTCAACTGTTGTCTCTGGATGGCACCCCTAGTCTATGTGATGCAGTACATTCCTCCCATGTCTGCCTGCAGATTTCTTGCATGTTATCTACCAAGCCTACAGATTAACCATGTTTTTTAAAAATATTTAGTAATAAAACAATGTTGAAAAAGAAGTTAAAACAATGCAAACAGGCATCAGCCAAGAATATGCTTGGATTCAACATTGGTCCCCCAGGGATTTTTACAAAATAAAAGTAGTGAGTGAATGCCACTCAGTGTGATCCTTTATAAATATGTCCAGAATCTATCCAGAAAAAAGTGAAAGTGAATTGGGAATATTCTGTGGGGAGAGGACCCTAGAAATGATGTGGGAATAGAGATAATGGCAAAGCAGTTTTAGAAGCTAGTGACAATTCTGACTGCAAGTGACTGTATATATAAATACTTCTTATCTGCATTTATCTTTTGCAGTAATTATGTTTTCCAAGGACATTCCAGTAATCTCCAGTAATCTCTAAAGTCTTAGTTCTTCAGGACTGCTAGGCACAATCATTTCCTGGACTACGATCTACTTCTTCATAGTCATATATGTGAATTTTTTGGTAGATGAATAGTATAGATGAATACACTACACTACATAGTGTAGTGCAGATGAATAGTCATGGATTGATTGATCTGTTCTTCTTTAACACTGTGATAGCAACTGTCTCTAAACTTATTCTTCCCTCCAGAGTAATTCACCCAAGGGATTAGTGATGTGACAGGATGGGAAGCTTCAGTATCTATAGTTCCCATGAGAAACTCTGGAGTAATTTTGCTCCCAGTATGGGTACCTTTGCTGGGAAGATCAAAAAGGGAGTGAGAGCAACTAGAACTCTTCCTGTATGGAAAAAAAAAAACTCCACTGAGAGATGGAACCCCAAACTCAAACAGGAGAGAAGGTTGGGGAAAACACTTCTGTGTTGTTGCCAAGAACTCTGTATAGCCATAACTCACCACTTTATGTTTTGGTATATTCATTTCCTTTTTATGATCCCATAATTCCTTGTCTGGGCAACTGAATGAAGCTGAGTGTTTATTGGCCAGATGCCCTTCCTGTCACCAATCAGGAGTTTTGTTCAACAGATATATTTTCATTGTGCCCAGTGAGAGAAATATCTGCCTCTACCTAGGATAGAACTCACAGCCTCCTGATTGTGAGACGAGAGCTCCACCTCTAGGCCACCGCATCACTCTTTGCATTTTGGAATATTGGTATCTTGTAATTTTCTTGTGAAAAGAAAATCTTGTAATCCATTGTGGCAGCATTTGCAAATAAGAAAATGTTCTATGACAGATGATGCTCACCTCCCCAAAAAAGGTGGAGGTGAGATTTACTTTGGGCAAGACCAGAAGCAAGAAGCCTGAAACTAGATTAGTTCACTACACTAACAAGGGACATATAGAGATTCCTCCTTCTATCTAAAGTAGAAGGCCTCTAGGGCTATTGCACCACACCGGTGAGAGAAAGTAGAAGAAATCACTGCAAATCAAACTTTTTTTTTTTTTAATGGCAGTCACAGAAATTCTTTCTTAATGGTCTTCCTGGGTGTTGCAATTAACCGGCTGTTTATTACACATCTGTGCCCTGGGATATTTCTCTGGGCAACTTTCAGTTCTAATTCCAACTGAGAGAAGCCCAAGAGTCAGAGGAGAAGATTTCCTACTCAGAGTAAAGAAAAAGGAGGGGATAGCATAACTGCTGACATTAAAGCCATTCCTCCCAAAATCCACTAAATTCAAACTGTCAGAACAATTACATCTTTGGAACCTTATGCTTCTGTTTTGGTTCTTTTTGGTTAAAGAAAGAATTTGTTGCTAAATCCTGCTAAGAATTTGTTGTTTAAAGGGAAAAAAACATGACTGATGACAAAAGGACAATGAGGTTGTCTCAAAGCTGCTGAAGTTTCATGAACTGTGCACCTTTCCCTTTTAAAGGTCTGCCTGGAAACTGTGGAAGAGTCAATCAATCAATTTTATTTACAGACAAAAGACCCCAAAGCAAGTTACAAGTATAATCTGAACTTGGTATTGGATAAAACAGTTCAACAAGTAAATAAATGTTACATAACAGACTTTGATTGACTAGCTCATTGATTTGTTTTTTGTTATTAAAAGCTTTGTTTTCATAGCCATAGTTACAAATCTGGCTATAATCTTAGGATTTTCACCCACGAGTTAATGTTTTACACATGAAGAAATGTTTTTCCTGGTTTAAGTTTTAAAATAGGCCAGAATAAATTGGGGTGGAGGGAGACCAGAAATTCTGAATGAGTGAAACTTTCAGAAAAGTTAGTTGTAAAAAATGTTCTTTCTTGTAACAGATGTAAGGCTCATGTTAAAGTTGACATTTTTGAGAAAGGAGTCTGATAAATGGAGGCATATACTGGTGACAAGACATGAAATTCTAGTCCTTCCTCAGAGACTGAAAACAAATCACCAGAGCCAACAGCTTCTAGCCAAGAATTATTTCAAAAAAGAATGAAATGACTGACACCCATCCCCAAATTTAGCATCTGCCTAAGGCTCTTTGTCATATCAGAGGAGTCTAACATGGTCAGTCAAACTTGCAAATTTAGACAACAGAAATTCTTCATCGTGTTTTCTCCAGGATCTTCAGATGAACGAATGCTATTTCACATGATCAAATATGGCAAAACCTGGTTCAATGGATGATTTTCACATCTAGGTGACTTTTGCCTGTTACCTTTAATTTGGTCTGCTGTGTGAGCATTTGCCATCAATATTAAAATGGTAGGCAGTACAAGAAGGGGTAGGATTCAAAATTTTGATTTTAGGTGAATTGGCATACATGTATCACAGAGCACTCCAGCAATTTCCTTCCACTGCAAGCTATGTTGCATTTATTCTTGCCTGCACTATTTCATTAATGACACTGTCACTTTGCATATGGGATTCAAAGTAACAGAAGGAGATTTTCTTCACTAGATCTTTGTCGCTGACCTGGATGGTAGAAGTACTCAGTTGAGGCACAAAATTGGCTAAGCTGGTTATTCCACTTCTGAACACAAGTACTCAAGACTTTGACAAAACCTCACTGGTTGATAGTGATTTCAGTGATATTATGGAGGCTCTCATTGATAATCTGCTCAAAAATTTTCATTGTGTGTGATAAATGGCAGATTGGTCAGTAGTTGGAACAGTCTACCAGGTTGTTTTTGCTCTTGAAGAAGAAATTATGATACTTGTGGCCCACTCAGCAGGATATGGCCGAGTTCACAGTTGTTCTGACCCAAGCTTCCTTAACCGTAATTACTCACACTCTTATTTTAAAAACAAGACTTTTTTTATTGCAATACTAGGAATTGTTTTCATTCCCAGCTGGAATTAATCTCAAACAGTCCCCCAAGGTAAGCACACATCTCTCAGTTCTGTGAAGTACTGCCAAAAACAGAAGTATCAAATGAACTAGAAAAGAAACCAATCGAAGTACAAAGAGCTTCAAGGATGACTCTGAATTGATCAAACTACTTTGCTTCCTGCAAAGGTATCATCATCTTGGCCTGACCTTTATACCTTATGGGGCAAGGTATAATTGCCCCATAGGGGCAATCACCTCCCAGCCTTACTCCCAAGTTGCCCTTTTTGTTTCAGCTGCTCTTACCTTCTAGCAGCTCTGTGCACATGTACACTGGAAACAGGCTCCCCTGGATCCTCTGCCTCACTGCTGCCAGACTCCGAAGGCAGCACCCCACTCTCAGATGGTCCTGGGCCCATCTCTGCATCAGGTGCAGGACCCTCATCCGAGTCCTCTACAGACTTCCTGACTGATCCCTGTTCTTCCCCACTGTCCGATTGCACTGCTGGCTGCACCAGCTGCCGGCGAACCACAACAACAGTGGCATTGAAGAAGTTTATCAGCCAGTTGGTCACTTTACCCCAGGAGGTTTTTTTAAACTTTCAGATATTTCCTGGTAGACTTCATGGTAACTTCTTCAGCCATAATGCACAGGTCTGGTCAGAAATGGTAGGTATGAAAATCTGACTTTAGAAACATTCCTTAATTCATAATAGTACTGTTGCCAGTGTCTCATGATTTTGACCTTATCCTGCTGGGTTTTTTTCTTTTTTGTCCTTTACATACATATAGTGTACAATTTCTTTTGCCATCTTGGCATATATTTTTGCAAGTTGATAAAGATTTTTTTTTGCCTTTCTTTGTGTCTGGCTGTCTATATAAATCCCAGCAGTATTTGGCTTTGGTACCTGTGACAGCTTGCTTTGCCATTCTCTGGCAGAGACACACTTTTGCCAGTTTTTTGTTAGTCTTCTTACATCCTATAAGCGATCTTCTTTTCCCATACTTTTGCTTTTCCCATAGCTGCGCTTGCTCTGTCCAGAGCCACCTGCTTGTTGACTTGATGACAATCTGGTCTCATAGTGCCTAGGGTTATTCTCACAGCAGTGGTAATGGATGATGGACATAATGGTCCATGTGGCATCAATTGAACCTGTGAGAAATGTGATGCAGCTAGATTCTACCACTTGATTTTCTCTGGATCTGTCATGCTTCTGCCACTCATTGCATGCTTGCTGACCTTCAAATTGGCAATGAACATCTTATGTTGCAGGGTGAAGCAACATATTTCTTTATGGGGTTGAGAGCATAGTGTCAGTTGTACTTCAAGAATTACTTTTCCCCCCAACCCATAATCTCAAAGTTACCTTCAGAGCAATTCATTGTGTCCAGAGATCATTCTACCCATGAACCCCTGATTTTGGATACATATCAGAGGTGGTATTCAGCAGGTTCTGACCAGTTCTGGAGAACCGGTAGTGGAAAGTTTGAATAGTTTGAATAGTTGAATAGAGAACTGGCAAATACCACCTCTGACTGGCCCCGTCCCCATCTGTTCTTCCAAGTCCCAGCTGATCGGCTGGGTCTTCTTTGGTTGCCTGCACAGGAGAACGGAGCTGGAAAGCAGGTTAGTGGGGTGGGGAGGGAATGGAGATTTTATGGTATCCTTCCCCAATAAAGATATCCCAATAAAGATATCTTTCAAGATATCCCAATAAAGGATATCTATCATTATCTGTCTGTCTGTCTATCTATCTATCTATCTATCTATCTATCTATCTATCTATCTATCTATCTATCTATCTATCTGTTTTTTTCTATCTATCTTCTATCTATATCTGTCTATTATCTATCATCTATCAATCTGTAGAAAGGTAGCACCCATCCTCTCTCCTAGAAGAATGAAATACATTGAGATTTTACAGTATCCTTCCCCTGCTAGGCCCACCAAGCCATGCCCACTGAGCCACACCCACACAACTGGTAGTAAAAAATGGTGAATCCCACCACTGATACATATAGTAACAGTAGATGTGAGAAGAGCAGTTCAGCATAGATCTGATATAACTTAAGACTCATATTAGTCTCCTAACTGCATCTGCAAATCAGTCTGTTCTTTCAAATGGAAATTAACAGTCATATTCTTAGCGATTTCAAAGAGCAGAAGTACTGGGAAAGTGAGCATTCAGTTCACAGAACAAGGCAGAAGGGGGATTTATTATCTCCCTTTAATATCTTTCTCCAGCAACTAGATCTCTTGGTCAACGTGATCTTTATCTTCCATTAACTCTAAAAATGAGCAACAAAGTCAGAAATAAGTCCCATAATTTAAGTACAAGTCATAAGGAAAAAGAGGTCTAATATGTTTTATAGCCATGCTTTTCTGTGTTAAACATCCAATAAGTGGCAGGAATTCTCAGGTATTCCGCTCACTTCACAAAGGACCACCTCTTGGCCAGCTGAAAAGCAGTTTCTATTAGTGTTGTTAAGGGGAGATAAACATTAGAATAAGAATAACAAACTGGCTCTTTTTCTAACAGAATGCTTGGCAAATGCCAGGATAACGTGTTTGTACATCTGATCCCCATGATTAGTTTCACCCCAAATTAAAAAAGCCCACTTTGGTTTTATGTACATTATCCAGATTACCGTTCGTCTGCACTAATTGAATTATATCAGCGATATTCAGAAATAAGATATTACTGCCAATCCTTGAGAAATCATTTTTAAAAACATTTTTCAAGCAGGATGAAATTAAACTCAAGCAAGACTGAGTTGCTGTATGTTGAAGTAATTCCCCGTCAGGAGAATGAGTGCATACAGGGAGACGTAGTAAGAGAAGTGTTTGAATAATACATATACAGCACACAGATACACTGTGTAGTTAATGGAGGTTTTTACTTTCAGTAAATGTTTTAAGCACAGTCCAAACAAGCAGTCCAGGTCATTCACAATTAAATCAGTCAGTGTTCATTTCAGGGATAATCCTTTCAAAGTCCAGTATCAAAAATAATTCAGTAACAGACTTACATCAAATCCAATAACAGTCAACTCTCTCCAACAGAAGGAAACAGAGATTCACTCACACTCTCTTCTGATACTTCCTGAGACTAAAACAACCAGGTTTCTGGCTATGGCCATTTGCAGAACCACACCCAATTTCAGTTTTTGCATGCTTTTAAAGATACAGTAATAAAATGTCAATCCTGGTTTATATATTTCCATCCCAAATAGCTGATAGGTGATTTATATTGCTAACACTGTATATTCATTTGAGGCTATTTGTTCCTATATGAGGATAGCACTACAGATTTGTGATTTCAAAGTCCCCCTGAATGTGTGGATAGACTGATAGAAGCTGCGGCAGAATGTCAGATCTCTGAGGTATTCCAGATAAGAAACCAAAACCATGAATACTAATATTACCTTTATTGTAGGGTTCCAGTAACAGAATTTTCCAAGGCTCAAAGCAGTTCTCTCCTCCTTTGCCTCTACTTTTCAAAGAATTAGGGGGGATTTTATCTAAATTGCTTTTTACATCCCCATCCCTTCTGTGCGCTGAGATATCTGACCATTGTATAGGCTATGTTCTTCCTCCTGTCTCCCAAGATTATTCTCCAAGATTATTTTCAAGATTATTCCAATATTTGCGAGGCTGCCACAAAGAGGAGGGGAGATATGATAGTGGTCTTCCAATATTTGAGGGGCTGCCACACTAGAGAGGAGGGGGTCAAGCTATTTTCTAAAGCTCCTGGAGGCCAGACAAGGAATAATGGATGGAAACTGAACAAGGAGAGATTTAATCTGGAAATAAAGAGAAACTTTCTGACGGTGAGAACAATCAACTAATGGAACAGAAGTTGCCCTCGGAAGTTGTGGGAGCATCATCACTTGAGACTTTCAAGAAGAGATTGGACTGCCATTTGTCAGAAACAGTGTAAGTTCTCCTGCATGGGCAGGGGGGTTGGACTAGATGACCTATAAGGTCCCTTCCAACTCTGATTATCTGTTATTTTCCAAAACTCCAGAAGGCAAGACAAGAAATAACAGATGGAAACTCATCAAGGAAAGAAGTAACCTGGAATTAAGGAGAAACTTCCAAACAGTGAGGACAATTAATCAGTGGAGCAGCTTGCCTTTAGGAGTTGTAGCTACTTCATCACCTGAAGGTAAGAAAAGACCGGACAGTCACTTATCTGAAAAGGGATAAAACCGCCTGCTTGAGCAGGGGTTGTATTAGAAGACCTCCAACGTCCCTCCCAAGTCTATTCTGACTGATTGATTGAGTTCATAGCCCATTACACAGAAAGATCTTTGCCCAACTTTAGCTGATGTGTCCTACACGGAGTGGAAGCTTTCGAACTGTTAATTCTTATCACTACTTGGTCCTTAAGGACCACTCAGAAATAATAGTGGATACAAAATGCAGCAGCCTGCCTATTAATTAGCACAACATGTCAGGAACAGATGATAAACCCTGGATCAACGTGTCTCCTGGTTTCCAGATAAAAATTGAATGTTTAATTTTAAATCTTATAAAGCAGTATGTATCTTGGCACTGAGATACTTGCAGGACCATCTCCTCCATCTGGAGTACTAACATTTATTTATTTATTTAGTCAAGAACCATTTAATGACCAGCAAATTTAAAAGAACAAAAATAAAATGAAGCAAATTAATCCAGCATATATAAAGAAAGACAAACCACATAATGATATTATGTTCACACTTCTATTGCCACATTAGTATATTACCTACCCAACTAATGATAATTGAAAAATTGAAAAACTAAAATACAGAGTAAGTATGTCCTAGCCACTTATTAATTAAAAAAAACAACTTTCTGAAAATAATTTCATATATTTATGAATATTTATATCATATATAGATAGAACTTCTTAAACCAATTACTTCTTTAACCATGTTGACATCTTCATCGCGGCAACACAAAATTTAGCTACTCCACAGGTAATAGTGGATTTTAAATCCTGGACAACCCTGGATCTCCCTGGGAATTTATCTATTAAGGGGCAAAACATAAATAGACCTTATTTCCCTATGAATTTGCAAAATATGTGTAAGATGTTTTCAACTTCTGTATTGCCACACAGATATATTCATTTTGCTATGGGCATTTCATTACACTTACCTTGGAATAGTGCTGATGGAAGAACATTATATCTGGATTTAAGATGCTATTCACTTAGAGAAAGTTAGGTTTTGCAGATAATGTTTCCGTGCATCCTGATTTATCCACTTCTATCACATGCTGATTATTGCTGCCTATCATTTATCACTGTCAGACATGGACATTTTATAATTTCTAACATGGATGTTTTATATATGGTAATGTACTGCTGAGAGTCCTTTGGTTGTTGCAGTACTGAAATAAAAAAAAAAAAAATGATGAGAGGCTGCATTTTGACAGACAGAGGCAAAGAAAGAGAAAGCCAAGTTGGAATCTTGAGTCTCCCTTGGCTTAAATTAGCCGACTTAGCCTGTTCTCTGGAATGTGTGAATTTGGATTTCCACATTAATCTGGGAGTTGATCTTGATGTCCAAAGAGATTCTTTCTATCTGAATGAGACTAGGCTAGGGCTATGTCCCAAAGGTGCTTTTTCAAGAGGCTGTAAAAAGTCAGCACCTACCCCTCCTAGAAGAATGAAATATTTTGGAAAATATTAAAAAAGGCAGGCTATTACATTCCCCCAAAGGGAGAAATGGATAAACATGTATTTTTAGAGGCAGAAAGCAGACTCCACTTTCCTTAATAGTCCCCAGCAGATATCAAGCACTTAAGAGATAAAGAGCTATTGAAAGAGGAAGACAAGTATCTAGATAGCTCTATTCATAGGCAAAGCAAATACTGCAGACAGAAATCCGTTCAAGACAAGATATTTTGAAACTCCCTGCAGCAAAGTCTGAACAAAGGTGGAATGGGAGGATTAGAAGCAGCTCTTCACCCAAGATCCAAAACAGGATGAAAATCATTAAAGCCCCTGTCACACTGCACCAACGGATGGAAAGAGGATGTAAAATGGACAAAAACACTTGCCATCCGTTGGTTAACGCCAATGCTTCCGTTTTATACTCACGGAAGCGATGCTTCCGTTTTATACTCACTGCATCCGTTTTTCTTCCTCTCTATCCGTCCAGCATCCGTCTATTGACATTTCATCCGCTCAAAAGGTTTTGAGCTGCTCAAAACTTTCTGAGCAGAAAATGTATCCAATGCGTCCATTCTGCATCCGCTACGCATACGGGGAAAATCCGTTCTGCATCCGTTGGCATCCATTACGCATCTGCTATATCCGCTAGGCATCCGCTGCGCGTCCGCACAACTCGCATCCGCTCCAGCGGAAAGCGGACACAGGGAGGAAGCGGAACAGACGCGGAACGGACACGCAGTGTTAGTAGCACGGACAGAGAAAGGATGAAAGCAGATGCAGCTCGCAAAGAAAGCATTTTAAACAGAAAAAACGTTCACAGAGGGGACCTATTAAGCATATAAAGGATGTCTAGAGGATGTCTAGAGGATGCAAAAGGACACCGAGCGGAAAACTTATATTGCCTATAAAAAGTGGGTGCAACTCACCTGCATCTCACTTTCAGACCAGCAGCCTTGCTGTTCAGACCTCTGCAGCCTTCATCTACCTCTTGCTCTTCCACAGCATCCAGTCATGTCCACCATGGATCGTAACACAGTCCTTTTGGTAGCCACCATCATTCTGCAACAGTGCGAAGCCATCTACAGGCTCTTTCAACTCTACTATGGGAAGAAAAGGAGGCAGCCAAGGAGTGTCTGGGTCTGAAGATGGATCGGGAGAAGAGCAGAGTGCAGACTGTACAACAAGCTGATGGTGGAGCTGAGGAACGAAGACCCTCGTGCATTCCAGAACTTCATGAGGATGCCTCCAACCATGTTTGATGAAGTTGTGCAGCGGCTGACACCCAGGTTGACCAAGGCAAACACCAACTTCCAGCCCAGCCTGGAACCTGGGCTCAAGGTGGCACTGATTCTGCACCACCTGGCCTCAGGGACCACCTACAGGAGCATGCAATACAGTTGGAGGGTGCCACACAACACCATCAGCATTGTGGTCAGAGAAGTGGTGCAGGCCATCATTGAAGAATACCTAGAGGAGCTCCTCCAGTGCCCCTGCACTGAAGAAGGCTGGAAGAAAGTTGCAGAGCAGTGGTATCAGAAGAGGAACTTCCCCCACATCGTTGGAGCCATAGATGGCAAGCACGTGGCCTGCAAAGCTCCAGCCAAGTCAGGCTCCACTTATTTCAACTACAAGGGCTTCTTCAGCATCATCCTCTTCGCCATGGTCGATGCTGACTACAAGTTCATGTACATCGATGCTTCAGGCAACGGGTCAGCTTCAGATGCCCAGGTATACAACGCCAGTGACCTCAAGGAGAGGCTGGAATGCAACCTCATCGTGGGCTTCCCAGATCCAGACCCCCTGCCCAATGACACACAAGATGTGCCCTACTTCATCGTGGAGGATGACGCCTTCTCCCTCAGAACCTACCTCATGAAGCCCTACACTTCAAGATACCTCACTCGTGAAAAGAGGATCTTCAACTACAGGCTGTCCAGGGCAAGACGGGTGTGGAGAACGACTTTGGCATCCTGGCCAACAGGTTCCAGGTACTTCTCACCACCATGCAGCATCGCCCAGAGACCGTGAGGAGGATCGTGGAAGCTTGCTGCATCCTGCACAATCTCATGCGCACCCGCTACCCAGTCTTGCAGAACAGGCTCGTGGACCTCCAACAAGGCAATGGGGACATGGAGCCTGGGGAATGGAGGCAAGGGCAACACCTGATAGACACTGTGGATGTGTAAGGCCCAACAGAGCTTCACGTGAAGGGAAGAAGCAGCACAACCTCCTGAAACACTGGTGCAACTCCCCAGCTGGAGCAGTGGAGTGGCAAGACAGGATGACAGATGCTTAATGGATGCTTCCTTCAGCCTGTTTCATCACACTGATGAGATTGGGCCATGTATGTTGGGTGGGCCTACAATGAACAGGGCGTTTAATAAAGAGTTGTGTTTATGTTGACATGTGTGGATCAATGATTACATTAGTATTGATAATGAAGGGCCATAGGTGTGGCACCTGGGAGGGTGGACTATACAGTCCCACTATGCTTGCACTGGAGGTTTATCTATCCCCACAGCTATCTCAACCCATCCCACAGCTGTCTTAACCCACAGGTATCCCTGCCCATCCCACAGCTATTACCCATCCCAAAGGTATCCCTGCCCACCCCACTGCTATCCTTACCCATCCCACAAGCATGCAAAGGCTTAAACCATTTCTAAAAGTTTCCACCAAGACTTTATTGAAAAAAATAAATGAAGCAAGTGTGTGAAGCAAAGACAATCTTTATTAATAACAAGCTGTAAAAGAAAAATGACCCAAGTCAAGTGTCTAAATAAAGTCCACAGGTAGCCACCCAGTCTCTGGCACTCTTCTCTGTCACTCAGAGGTGTGCCCAGTCTCAGGGGTGAAGGGTCCAGGTGCTGTGGAGGTGGCTTCTGCTGGAGTGCTGGTCTGAAGTGCCACTGGGGTGCCTGGCCCCGAGAGGACAACAGGTGACGGTGTGTTGAGGAAGCTCTCAGACAGCTGGCTCAGCCCCGTGATGTTGAGAGCTCCTTCCTCCATGCCATGGGGTGTCAGCCCCAGTCCTGATGACAGATGTACTGAGGCCGGGCTTGGCTGTGGGGTGGAGGAAGGAGCAGTGTAGTGGGGCTTCTGGTCTGCAGCTGTGTGAGGACTGGCATGGGTGGCATCAGTGGCGTGGGTGGCATCGGTGGTGTCGGTGGCATCAGTGGTGTGGGTGGCATCGGTGGCATCAGTGGAACCGGTGGCAACGGTGTTGTCCGATGGACCTGTGCCTGGACTGGGAAGGGCTGCTGCTTGTGCTGCTGGACCTCCTGGTAGCCGTAGCCCTGGTAGGTGAGGGCCTTTGGAAAGCCTTGGAATGGGAGGGACATCACCTGGGGTGGAGGTGGAGGAGCAGACCTGGACTGGGTGGGAGCAGGTTCATCTGGATCTGGAGGGTTGTGAAGCAGATCGGTGATCCTGTCCTTCACCACCTGGTACTGGGGTTCCGCCATGTCCATGAGGGTCTGGTTGACATAGGTGAGGAAGGGCTTGCGATTGGAGGATGAGGAGTCGGTGTGGATCAGCTGAGAGAGGATATCTATGCTGCTCCTGATGGTGTCTCTTATCTCCAGCAGGACAGTGTGGCTCTGCCCCTCTTGTCTGGCTCTCTGCCTTTCTGTGGAGGTGGAGCTGGGGGTGGATGCAGGTTGGACTGTGGTGGAAGCACCGTCTCCTTTCTCCCACCGTGCCAGGGATTCCTCCATGCGCTCCGCCACGGGTACCACAGCTGTCAGGGGTTTCTCTATCGTGGCACGCTCCACAGACACCTGCCTGAAGACAGGAGCTGACTCTCTGCCAGAAGAGGACTGGCTCTCAGCAGGCTGCCTGAGAGAGAGGGTAGACAGATGGGCTGCTCCTCGGTGGTGGATCTCACCCTCCAGAAAGCTGCACTTGGCCATGACGTAGATCTTTCTGTCCGTCAGCTTGACCGCGGCCTGGCCAGATTTCTTGAAGTGCAGCTTCCCGTACCAGGTGTGCATATGCTTCCACCAGCCAAGGAGCACCTCCGAAGTGTAGCCCAGGCTCTCCGCCTTCTCTCTCCAAGCAGCCTGCTTCCTTTTGGTGTCCCTGTAGAGCCTGTGTCCCTTCCGCCAGAGATAGTCATTCTCTCTCAGCCACTCCAGCACCTCATCCTCATGTTCCTCCTTGATGGAGTATTGCCTCCTCTCCCGTTCTCATGCATGCCTCTTCCTCCCTTTGGCAGGACCACATGGACCCTTATCAGAGGGGCTTCCAGATTGTAGGGGCTGCTCCTCCACATCACCAGCAGCAGCAGCACCAGCAGGATCATCATCATCATCATCAGCAGCAGCAGTAGCAGCAGCAGCACCAGCAGGACCAGGATCAGCAGCAACAGCAGCGCCAGCAGCACCAGCAGGACCCGCAGGACCAGGATCATCATCAGCAGAGTAAGCACCAGCAGCGCCAGCAGGACCAGGAACACCAGCAGGACCAGGAGCATGAGCAGGACCAGGAGCACGAGCAGGACCAGCAGGACGAGCAAGACCAGGAGCACGAGCAGGACGAGCAGGACCAGCAGGACGAGGAGCAGCTTCAGCAGAGTAAGCACCAGCAGAAGCACCACCGCCATAAACAGCATCAGCAGAGTAAGCACGAGCAGAAGTACCACCGCCATAAGCAGCATCAGCAGCTCCTCCAGAAGCAGAAGCAGCAGAAGCACCACCGCCAGAAGCAGCATCAGCAGAGTAAGCACGAGCAGAAGCACCACCGCCATAAGAAGCATCATCAGCTCCTCCAGAAGCAGAAGCAGCAGAAACCCCAGCCGCAGAAGAGTGAGCCTGTGCTACAGCAGAAGCCCCAGCAGAAGCAGAGTGAGGGCCAGGGAGTGGGAGGGTGGCCCTGTCCCTCTTGCCAGGGCTGGCAGCAGATGGCTGAGGCTTTCTCTTCTTCCCCATGGTTGTGAGGTTGCTGTCTGGCAGCAAGGCTGGCAGGCAGGCAGGCAGGTAGGCAGGCAGCAAGGCTGCCAGGCAGGTAGTCTGGCAGGCAGGCTGGCAGCAAGGCTAACAGGCAGGTCGGCTGGCAGGCAGGCTGGCAGGCAGCAAGGCTGGCAGGGAGTCTGGAAGGCAGGTGGCAGCAAGGCTGGCAGGCAGGCAGACAGCAAGGCTGGCAGGCAGGCAGACAGCAAGGCTGGCAGGGAGGCTGGCAGGCAGGCTGGCAGCAAGGCTGGCAGCAAGGCTGGCAGCAAGGCAGGCAGCAAGGCTGGCAGGCAGGCGTGCAGGCAGGGCAGGCTGGCAAGGCAGTCGATGTGTCTGGAAGCAGGTCTTTCCTCTGAATGGTGACCTGCTTGGGAGCTGCTTCCCTTTATATCCATGGGGCTGATGCAATGCATCCTCCCCGCATGCACAGTGAACGCTAGGCATCCGCTAGGCATCTGCTAGGCATCTGCTAGGCATCTGCTAGGCATCCGCTAGGCATCTGCTAGGCTTCCGCTCTGCATCCGCTTCATCCGCTGTGCATCTGCTTCATCCGTTCGGCATCCGCTGTGCATCTGCTGTATCCGTTCCGCGTCCGCTTTGCTGCGCTCCCCCAGAAGCCTTGCGGATGTGCCATCCACTCCCATCCGCTTCCATCCACTGGGCGTCCATTCCGCATCCGCTTTCCATCAGCTCTGCGTCCTCCCCGCGTTCGTGTTATCAGCTCTGGTTATGCAAATTTTTGCCCCTTTTGAGAGCGGATAACAACGGATGGAACATTTTTCTCGTCCGCTGTGTCCTTTTTACAAATGTTTTGCATCTGTCGGCCAGTGTGACAGGGCCTTAAGCTACAATAAGAATTGCTCAACACCCTTTCAGAACACGAGCCCCTTCGTTGCACCATCCCAGAGCAGTCCAAACTTCAAACCTGGGAGCACAGATAAACTATAATTCAGAGGTGGACCAGATTAGCTTAGATAAGCACCTAGGATTTGCATTTCTTCTTTTGCCTATAGAGCCACCTATGACCCCTACATAACCCCTACATTACCCCAAAGGAATCTGACAACAGCCAACAGAACACATGTTCTTGCACAGGAAGAGGAAGCTCAAATACAAAGCCCAAAGAAGGTGTAAAAGCTCCCCACTCTCAACTCCATTTTGTCAGCTGCACCAGAACCATATGTGCTGGTGGTTCTGTTTCATCATTAAACCATCTTTCCAATCAGCCTCCATGTTTCCAGTGTCTTTCTCCCAGCTTGGAACTAAACCAGATGGATTATTTCTTCCAACAAGGCAACTGGGCTTTCTTGTTCTTCTTTGAAGATGATTCGCTTCTCATTCAAGAAGCTTCTTCAGATGAGTGAGAATCTCATAGATGACTAGTGCCACCATTCTCTGTGTCTAAAATTCGAGTGGATGAATCCACTTATCAATATCAGTGCTTCAGTTCTTGCTACCACAGCCATGTTTGTGCTTTTCAGTGCAAATTTCTAGAGTTCTGCTGCAGGTTGACGGCAGTGGTGGGATTATTATTATTTTTTCCTACCAGTTCTGTGGGCATGGCTTGGTGGGCATGGCAGGGGAAGGATACTGTTAAATCTCCAGTCAGTGGTATTTGCCAGTTCTCCGATCTATTCAAAATTTCTGCTACTGGTTCTCCAGAACTGGTCAGAACCTGCTGAATATCACCTCTGGTTGACGGGTTTTCCTGAATAGAATTCTTTTTATTGGCCAGATGTGATTGGACACACAAGGAATTTGTCTTGGTGCAAATGCTCTCAGTGTACATAAAAGAAAAGATACATTCATCGAGAGTCCAGAATCATAAGGTACAACACTTAATAGTCATAGGGTGCAATAAGCAATCAAATCATACTAGGAAACAGTCCATATAAATTGTAAGTATACAAGTGACAAAGTTACAGTTATACAGTCACAAGTGGGGGGGAATGGGTGATAAGGAGTGATGAGAAGATCAATAGTAATAGTAGTGCAGACTTTATAAATAGTTGGACAGTGTTGAGGGAATTATTTGTTTAGCAGAGTGATGGCGTTCGGGAAAAAATGTTCTTGTAGTTGTTCTGGTGTGCAGTGCTCAAAAGGTCATTTTGAGGGAAGGAGTTGAAACAGTTTATGTCTGGGACGTGAGGGGTCTATAAAAGGGAGAAGGGGCATTATTGTCAGTTTCAGATCAAGACAGAATAGCCTTTCTTCTGGTGAAATGCCTCGGCTGTACCATTGTGATTAGAAAAGTTGCTTTTAGAAATCTACCGCTCTAATTACGTCTAACCATTGCTTCCAGTATTTTAATTCTGGTGCTTTTGAGTGTATTCAGAGATAAAATAAAAATAACAGGGGTGATTGAAAGCTGACTTAAATTAAAGTTTAGGGTCTCTAATCATAAAGGCATTATTAAGTAGTTGATTTCCCCCGCCTCCCTAATTTAGAATACATGTATTTGTACTGAATTTCAAAAGTCTTGCTTTGTGCAATGCATCCTAATCACCCAATCAGGAGAAAAACGATGAACTTCCCTAATACTCTTAGGTAGCTAAAGGAAAGAAAAGGAAAGGAAAGGAAATGAGGATTTGGGAATTTATTTGATGTAATCTCGTGGGGAAACAGCAACTTGATGTCTTCCGTCAATCAAAAGATGGTTTTAATACCCTGTAGGTCAGAGTAATAACCTTAAATAAATAGATTTTTTGTATTTATTTTGTAACAACTGTGCTTTTACAAGATTGACTGCCTGGTGGGATTGTCTGTGCAAATTTCACCATCATCCGAGGAGGCAGTGGGAAGAAGGCACTTTTGCTTGGTGTGCTGGTGAAAGGCTCTTTTGGTGACACACTATGAATTAATCATACCCCTTGAGGCTGGAGGAGGATAATCATAGGAAAAACTGTACTGAAATGACTCAGCGAGTGCCAATAAGCTGTCACAGCATCTGGCCACTTTTGTTTTTTTACAATGAAGAACAGTTAGAGCAAGTATCAGCTACTGCCTGAATCAGGCAATGATAGGCTTACGCATCCTTCCTCATGGACCAGTTGGGTTAGAAATAGATTCTCCTACCAACTCCCTTGACCGATTCTTCTTCTCTGAAAAATAATTCTCTTTTTACCTTGATTGCTCTTCCTTCACTCTCATTTCTGAGGTCCTTACCATTTTTCTCAACTTTGCTACATCCATTTTTTTCTGCTGTTATTTTCCCAACTAAAAGAGAGAGTTAGGATTAAATTGCAAAAAGCAGGATTTAAATGACAGAAAAGTGAACATTGTTTTTGACTAATAATTTGGCTAAAGTAAGAAAACCATCTTAATAAATGGCTTTTATAATTTCAGGCTTCACTGGAGAATGTCAAAGTGAGTGGAGTAGCATACAGCGGAACTCAAAAAAGCTAATCCTACATCTAGCTATTACTGGTTAATACATTATTAATACATTAATACATGATTAATGTTGCTGGTTAATACATAATTTTATATCGTTGCCACAATTTAAAAAAAGATGATGAGGTCCTAGAAAGAGTGCAGAGAATGACAACAAAGATCAAAGGTCATATTGTATGATGAACTGGGTATTCCTAGTCTAACAAAGAAAATGACAAGAGTGCTATAATATCAGTCTTTTACTACTTGAGGGGCTCTCACAGAGTAAAAGGTTTATATTAAGAGCTCTGCAGTAGAAGTAGCCACTGGATTGTAATCAACATTAAGCAGTAAGTGATAGCTGTGATTTTGCAGTTATTCCAAGGTGAATCCCAAGGATTTATGTGGGACTCAATCCCACATAAAATTGAATTGAAAGTGGGTTTGCAGCCTTCGAGCTTTACTTCTTAATACATTTACGAAGATAAAAAGTCCTGGTGATATGTATTATTAAGCTTTTTGTTGTAGAGAAGACCTCTAAGCAGTTGGATCACAAAGAGTCCAATTGTTCATTCAACTGCACTTTCATTCTTAATAGCAGAGAAAACAGGAGTGTACATTCATAAAATATAGCAGACGTTTAGTTGGCTTTTCTTCTAAATTAGGGATGGTGAAATTTCAGAGTTTTGAAGTGATCTCATACAGGAGCCCTGAAAATAAAACAAGTGTTGTTTGTTTATTCATGCCAGAAGCATCACAATGAAAGTAAAGCATAGTATACAACCTAAAAGTTAAAATTAAAAAAAAACCCTAGATTAAAATATGTACAAGTTAAACAAATCTTGCCGAGAAACTAGCAACATGAATTGCATTGCATTGTGCTTCCATGAGGTCCTCATATGTACACTGTTCAGGACACAAAAGGAAGGTATACATATGTTGTTGTCTGCTTGTCACCACAATCACAAAGGTCAGAAGTCATCAGATGGCCCCATTTGTTCAGAGTGTCTTTGAATCCTGTTGTATTCATACACAGTCTATCAATGATTTCCATACCTCCCAAGTTTCAGCAGATCCAGCTGCCAGCTCCTCTGTTGGTTCCATTGGTGTTGGCTCTTGGTATCTTTCCATGGTTCACTCTGCTTTTAAATTCTTCAAAGATTTCCGATGATCTAATTAAGATTTTCCTAAATGTTAATCTCTCTCCTGAATTTTTAATTTTTTAAAAATATAATAATTCCATCTTCAATGGAACAAATTAAATGATTTTAATCTCTGAGGAGCTGGTTGTAGATCAAGGGTGTCAAACTCATGGCCCAGGGGCCAGATATGGCCCACTGGGTGCTTAGATTTGGGCTACAGGGCCATCCTGAAAACAGTGAAGGACCAGACTGTGTTGCCTCTGCCAGTGAAAACAGGCCTCAGGGAGGCTGTGCAAGGCCCGCCTGGGGTCTGCTTTTGGTCAAAACGGCCTTGTAAAGCTCTCTGCCTGTGAAAGTGGAGGCCCAGGGAGGCTGCAAGCTCCGTTTTCGCTGGCAGAGAACTGCAGGGGGCCATTGTGGTTGAAAATGGAGCCTTGATGAGTGACATCGAGTTGGCCACACACCCCTCAGCCTCCTGAGATTAAACACAACCCTGATGTGGCCCTCAATGAAATTGAGTGTCAACTAAAAAAAGATACTTCTTTGGTCTTTTTAGTTGTCAGCAGAAAAGGAAGGGGGGAAAGCAGTGCATTCTTTAAATGCTTGAGATAGTCACTTTGGCAACTAAAGTTTCTGGCTGCAAAATTATTCCTGGAGAGTATGATTGATGACTCTTGGTTATGGATGTGTCTAATTGGAGAATATACATCCAGGGGGTGGGGGGGAGACCAGGGTCAAGGGTGAAGTGAATGATGTGTCAGAGTTGGCTGCAACCAGGAAACACCGACATGTCAACTCCTAATAAATCAATCTTTTTTAGATGTGGCTAGAGGCTTATGATTTGAATGGGGGTGCATGTCAGAGTTCTGACATCAAGTTTGTCAGCCCTGCTGTAGGCCATCGAGAGGGTGTTGTCTAGATACTGGTGATTTGAGCCTCTCTCTGTATGCTGTTGCTTCTCTGCAAAATCAGGCAGGGCAATGCCAGTGCTGTGGTAAATCCTATCTAAAGGGGCAGCTTTAAGTCATCTTGTAAGACTTCTGCTAGCTTCATTCAGAGCAACATCTATTTTCACAGCATGTGCTGATTTATACCAGTCTGGGCAAGCACATTCGCCTGTCAAGTAGCAAAGAGCTAAAGCTGTTGTCTTAAGGAACCTTGGTTTTGCCACCCCAGGCAGATAGAGCTCAGTAATTTCCTGATAATGTTATTTCTTCCACCAACCTTCAGTGCTACTTGTATGTTAGGATCCTGTCTAGAGGAACCGGGCTTGGCTTGTCTAGTGCAGAGAAGGACCAAGAGAAACATGATAGCAGTCTTCCAATATTTGAGGGGCTTCCACAGAGAGGAAGGGGTCAAACTATTTTCTAAAGCACCTGAAGGCCAGACAAGGAATAATGGATGGAAACTGAACAAGGAGAGATTTAACCTGGAAATAAAGAGAAACTTTCTGACAGTGAGAACAATCAACCCATGGAACAGAAGTTGCCCTCAGAAGTTGTGGGAGCTCCATCACTTGAGATTTTCAAGAAGAGATTGGACTGCCATTTGTCAGAAATGGTATAGGGTCTTCCGCTTGGGCGGCGGGTTGGACTAGATAACCTACAGATCCCTTCCAACTCTGATTATCTGCTAGATCTGTTAAACCCTTAAATATTTAGGGCTGTAGCAGTGTGGTAATAACATCCCTTTCCATCTAATATGCAGCTTTGTAACAGTCTCTTTATTGTGAAAATGGAAGGCACATACCTGAGTTTTGGCCTTAACTGGTTATCACAGTAATATTGGTCCAACTTTACCATGGGTTCAATGAGATATTGTTCTACCTCATCAAATGTCCCCCCCCCCCCCCATGCCGCCTTTGCTCGGTCATCAGTATATGTGAAGTTGTTAGTATTTACAGGGAATGGCTGGCAACTAACCAAGGAGAGAAGCAACCTTAGAACTAAGGAGAAATTTCCTGACAGTTAGAACAATTAATCAGGGGAACAATTTGCCTCCAGAAGTTGTGAATGCTCCAACACTGGAAGTTTTTAAGAAGAGATTGGAGAGCCATTCGTCTGAAATGGTATTGGGCAGAGGTTGCCAACCTTTTGGACCTCAGGGACCACCAAACTCATAATTTTATATCCTGCGGACCAGAGACCCTGGGAAAATCCAAAAAAAAGTCTGCTGGAAAATTCCCCACCCTGCTTTCCTATGGATTGATCACTCTTTAATTGGGATCGCAGGATAGGCTCTCCAGCTCTGTTCTCAGGGAGAGAGAGAGAGAGAAACAGAGTGACACAGACAGAGACAGAGACTTTTGGCTTCATGCAAGGAAAGCAGCAGAAGTGTTTCTTTTTCTCCCCCAAACTCCACCAGAAATGAGTCTTTGTGAGACTTGTTGCACGGGCTCAGCCTCTTGGAGCAGGATGCCTTGCAGGATCCCAAAGACTCATTTCTGGCAGAGTTTGGGGGAGAGAAAGAAAGACCTTGCATGCAGCCAAAAGCAGAAGCAGAAAGAAGCAGCCTGGTGGCCGGGTGAGGTGCATGGGGTGAGTGGGCAAGTTCCCCCCTCCGCCCTTCCCCACTCCCTCACTACCTCATATTGTTCACAATGCAAGTAATGCAAGCAATGCAAGCCTTGTACTTGCATCACAGCCTGGATTAACTGCTTTGTGGGGTGCTTTGGGGATGACATTTCTCTGCAGATCACCAAAATTTTCTCATGGACCACCAGTGGTCCCTGGCCCACTGGTTGGCAACCACTGGTATAGGGTTTCCTGCCTGAGCAGTGGGTTGGACTAGAAGACCTCCAAGGTCCCTTCCAACTCTGTTGGTGTAAAATATTAAAAAGAGTTGGAGCCAACACACCATCCTCTGGAAAGTAGTTCCTTTGATTCCTCCACCTACTTCACCTTCCCTGGAATGCACACAACTTTACAAATATAGGGCCATTGATCTAGGGCAGGGTTGTCAAACTCAAGGCCTGCAGGCCAGATTGGCCTATGGGATACTTAAATCTGGTTCACGGGGCCGCCCTGGAAACAGTGAAGGACCGGCCCACAGTGCCTCTGCCAGGGAAAATGCTGCTTGAGAAGGCTGCACACAGCCCTCACAAGCTCCATTTTCTCTGGCAGAGGGCTGCAGGAGGATCCCCCCAGCCCTGCCTTGGCCACCACAAATGGCCCCGACATGTGTGAAGTCAAGTTGGCCAAGCCCACTCTGGCCATGCCCACCCAGCCCTTTGAGGTCAAACACAACACCGATGCAGCCCTCAATGAAACTTACTTGGGAGAGTAAATTATTATCATTATTAAATAAACTTACATAGGTGCTCAGTTCATACTTAGCTGATTCTGGGCACCTTGCAACATTTAAAAACCCACCGTATAAAACATCCATGAAAGAAGCTCAACCCCCCTCCACCCCACAGCAACAACAAATCGGCCCCTTGATTAACTCCATCTCAATTCGTGGTCTTCAGGATCACTGACAAAATGCCATTTTAGGGTCTTTTAGAAAAGCAACAGTGTGGGTGCCAGTGATGGTATTCAGTCGGTTCGCACTGGATCAGTCGATCCGGTAGCATGGATTTGGCATGGGTTGCTGAACTGGTTGCCAAACTGGCTGGACACGCCCCCAACTCGGTCATCTGGTTGCTGCTGGCTTGCTTGCCCTGCCCTTCCGATGCTCGCTGACCCCGCCCGCCTGATGCCCCTTAAGATATTTTTTATTTTTTTCTCCTCCTGACAACCAGCTGTTCATAGGATCAGCTGTGCCAGGATTCCCCTGGCTGAGGCCCAGGAATGCAAAAAATGGAGGGAGGGACTCAGCCCCTTTCATTTTTTGCCTTCCTGAGGCCCAGAGACCTCCCAAGGCTCCTCTGAAGCCGAGAAGGTGCAAAAAATGGGCAGGGGGTGGCTGCAAAAAAAGAAAAAAAGAAAAAAAAGAAGAAGCCACACCCACCCAGTCACATGGCCATGCCCACCAAGCCCCATCCACCAAGCCATGTCTGCAGAACCGGTAGTAAAAATTTTTTTGAATCCCACCACTGATGGACACTATAAACAAAGAAATCAGAAACATTTCTTCTTGGATGTATTTTGTTCTGTATAACTTGGAAGGTTCCAAGTAGTCTCTTCTGATTGGCCAGAAAGGCCAGTAAAGGATTGGTTCATTAGGAACCAATCCAAAGAGCCACTCAAAGGCGGCAAAGTCAAAAGAATGTCATTGGCTACAAGCCGGCAGGCAAGCCTCTATATAAAGGGTTGCCGTGGCTTGAGCCAATGGTCCGTTACTGTTTGCTAATAAAGAGTTATTTGTTGGAACCCGGTCTACCGCGCGTCTTTTCCGAACGGAACACTGGCGATGAAGGTGGGATCGTCCTAAAGCGGAGACCGAGCATGCGGCGAGAAAACAACCACGCTAGATGAAATGGCTGGTAGCAACGTGCAGCCCGCACCTTTTAACCCCAATGAAGAAGATTGGGAGTCTTATATCGATCGCTTCCTGATGTTTCTGGAGAGCAACGAAATGGAGGAAATTTCGGATCAGCGAAAGAGGGCTGTCTTCACATTGTGACATCTAACACATTGTGGTCCAGCCGTGTTCAAAATGGCAAAGGCATTGGCAAAGCCCAGAGGCGTGAAACAGATGACCTGGTCTGAACTTAACCAAATGCTAAAGGCTCACTATGCGCCGGTTGTCTCAAATCTTATTAAGAGACATGAGTTTTATAAAGGAGACCAGAGGGAAGACAAGACCATTGCAGATTTTGTGGCAGCTCTCCGCCATCTGGGAGGAGCCTGCGAGTTCCAGAGTATGGATGAGGTCATGCGAGATCATGTCGTGTTAGGTCTAAAGGACTCTACTTTACAAAGTAAACTATTAAACAGACCTAATATAACAGTGACAGAAGAAATCACGGAAGCCACTGCCGCAGAAGCCGCTAAGAAATCAGCGGCCACAATGAAACTGATGAATGCCAATACTGACACGACGACGCTACCCAAAGGGAAGAAGCAAGCTGCCACAACCACACACCATGAAGACCCAGATGAGTCATCAGAAATGGAAGAAGATGACGATGAGGTCCATCGCCTCTATGCGAACCAAAAAAGGCACGAAAGAAGAAGAAATCGGCGGGAATGCACTGGCTGCAGAGGAAACCACCCCCGAGCCGAGTGTAGGTTCCTTTATGCCATCTGTCAGGCTTGCAAGAAGAGGGGACACATCGAAAGGGTCTGCCACAATTGTAAGAACAGCAGTCCTAGCAGACACGGTAATTCCCCACAAAGAACTGACCCAAGGCAAGCCGATAGAAAATGGGAGCACAGCAAGGGAACCAGCAACCGAGAAAAAACTCACCAGACTGTCACTATCGGAAGCGCACAGACGGAAAGCGGGAGAAAAGTCAAAATTGTAGTGACCATTGAAGGAAGTCCTTGTGAAATGGAGGTCAATTCAGGATCCTTCTTATCAATGGTGTCTTGGAACACAATCAGGCGGTTGGTTCCAAACATAAAAACAAACTCAAGAAACAAAAATTAATTCTCAAAGACTACCAGGGAAATAGAACTCCTGTGGTAGATCTAGGACACTTCAAAGTCACTTACAAACAACACGCCGAAGTCCTGCCGCTGACTATAGTCGACCGAGACCGTCCCAGCCTCCTGGGCATTGAATGGTTCACACCATTGGGCATCAGGATGACCGGAGTAAACCGAATAGCCGCAAGCAATTGGGAAGAGAACCTGTTACACAAATTCCAGGACATCTTCGACAGCACTCTAGGCAGGTACCGGGGGACCCCAATTTCCTTTAGTTTAGATCCCCAGATAGCACCAAGAAGGTTAAAAGCCAGATGAGTCCCCTTTGCATTAAAGCCCAAAATAGATGAGCAATTAAACAAACTGATTGCACAAGGGGTCATAGAACCAATTGACCATGCTAGGTGGGAGACTCCAATAGTGACACCTGTAAAACCTGATGAGTCTGTGCGCATCTGCGGAGACTACAAGGCTACCCTGAACCATGCACTACAGCAAAGTGCATACCCGGTACCAGTTGTGCAGCACTAACTGCACTCACTTGGGGGAGGAAAATTTTTTGCGAAACTCGATTTGGCTCAGGCATATCAGCAGCTTCCAGTAGACCCAATAATGGCTGAAGCACAAACAATAGTAACACATAGAGGGGCATTCAAATGTAACAGGCTTCAATGCGGAGTAAGCGTTGCCCTAGGCATTTTCCAAAGCCTCATGGAACGCCTATTAAATGGGATAAAAGGGGTCGTTCCATACTTTGATGATGTCCTAATTTCAGCAAAAAACATGACCCAATGAGAAGCAAGACTAAGAGAAGTGCTAACCAAATTTAGAGAATCCGGCCGAAAAGTTAAAAAGGAAAAATGCTGCCTGGCTACCGACCGTGTCGAATTTTTAGGGTATTTAATTGACAAACAGGGTATTCACCCAACAGACAAAAAAGTCAAAGCAATTAAAGATGCACCAAGTCCAAAAAATAAAATGGACTTACAGGCATTCTTGGGTCTGATCAATTTTTATAATGTATTCCTCCCCCACAAAGCAATGATAGCAGAACCATTACACTGTTTGCTGGATAAAAAAACTGTTTGGACTTGGGGTCATAAAGAACAAAAAGCATTCCAAAGCACAAAAGACTTATTAACATCAGACACCATTCTTATTCAGTTTAGTAATACACTTCCATTGACGGTCACCTGTGATGCCTCACCTTTTGGAGTTGGTACCTTCCTGAGCCACCAATTACCTAATGGGAGAGAGGCACCCATCGCCTTTTCCTTGAAAACGTTCTCCAAAGCGGAACGCAACTATAGCCAGCTAGACAGGGAGGCCCTGGCAATCGTCGCTGGAGTTAAACATTTTCATGAATACATCTGTGGGAGGACATTTTCCATTGTGACTGACCATAAACCGTTACTGGGGATTTTGGCAGGGAACAAACCCACACCGAACATTCTATCCCCACGGATGACTAGGTGGTCAGAATTCCTGGCTGCCTATTCATATACCTTGCTGCATCGACTTGGGAAACAAATCACCCATGCAGATGCTTTAAGCCGAGCACCATTACCAACTATAGAGGACCACCCGGCTCCAACCACTGCCGCCCTACAAATAGAGACTTGCCCTGAACTTCCATTGTCTGCAAATGATGTCGCCAGAGCCACGGCGAAAGACCCAGTGACTGCCTGCGTTTTGACTTGGGTAGGTAAAGGCTGGCCGGAAAGCCAAAAGACTGAAGGTTTTAAACCTTTTCGAACTAGACAAACTGAACTGTCAATACAAAAGGGGTCTTTATTGTGGGGAGATCGGGTGGTAATTCCATCCAGACTGCAGGAAGAGGTGTTGGATATGCTACATGATACATGCTACGTTTACAGTAAAAATCAAATGCCTGGCCAGGAGCTATGTCTGGTGGCCTGATATAGACAAGGATATTGAACGCTGGGTTGCAATATGCCATAAGTGTCAGAGAGCTAGACACCACCACAAGCACCCATACGGGACTGGGAGACCCCACGAGGCCCTTGGTCTCAAATCCATATTGATTTTGCGAGACCAACCAGGGGCAACATGTTCTTAATAGTCGTAGATGCATATTCAAATTGGTTGGAGGTTATAGTTATGTCATCCACAACAACCGACGCTGTTGTAAAACAGCTAAACAAATTGTTTGCAACTCATGGTTTACCTGATGTATTGGTATCTGACAACGGGCCACAACTAACGGTTCTACAATTCGAACAGTACGTAGCATCCCTGGGTATATGCCATGCACTAACCGTGCCAGCCCACCCGGCAATGAATGGTAGGACCGAACAAATGGTCAGGTTTACCAAAGAAGGCCTAGAAAAAATGGACCGTGGAGATGTCCAAGACAAGCTGAACCGCTTACTTACACTACAACACATCACTCCTAGTAGTACAACATACAAGAGCCCGGAAGAATTGTTAATGGGGAGGAAACTCAGATCCCATTTAGATAGACTGCACCCAAATTACACTTGTGAGAAACCCCTTGACACGTCCAGCCGATACCTCACTTTTGAAATCGGCGACCTAGTCTATGCAAAGAATTTTACCAGGGACCCTCTCTGGCTTCCAGCCACTATCACACAAATAACAGGCCCCTGGTACTACCGACTAACCATGGATGATGGAAGAGAATGGAAGCGGCATATAGACCAGCTTCGTTCCCGAAACATCAAGCGTAAAACGACTGTGCAACCTCAAATAATAAAAATCGATGAAAACAAAACCAAGGAGGGGGGGGAAAACACAAACAAATACAAAAGGATGTGAAAATGAACCACTGAAATTAAATCTAGAACATCTAACCAACCAAAAAGAGCACTTGCGGTTAGATGAAACCATCGGAGGTAGTCCAAGCGAAAGGGAAGCCAGCTCAACCAGCCTGGTTGAACCAGGAGGGAGCGGCAAAACCACCGGCCTGAGCAACTCAAGCAGTAGCGGCAATGCTGACTCACCCTTCCAGGCGGTTCCATGGAGATGAGCTGGAGAGACAGCGATCCCAACCGAACCGCTTGAAGTCCTAGGCGAGAATGAGCCACGCAGGTCAACTAGGACCAGAAGAAGCCCCACCTATCTGTGCGACTACATCACTCACGTAGGACTGAACTAAAGGGGGAGGGGTGTTCTGTATAACTTGGAAGGTTCCAAGTAGTCTCTTCTGATTGGCCAGAAAGGCCAGTAAAGGATTGGTTCATTAGGAACCAATCCAAGGAGCCGCTCAAAGGCGGCAAAGTCAAAAGAATGTCATTGGCTACAAACCGGCAGGCAAGCCTCTACGTAAAGGGCTGCCGTGGCTTGAGCCAATGTTCCGTTACTGTTTGCTGTTAACTAATAAAGAATTATTTGTTGGAATCCGGTCTACCGTGCGTCTTTTCCGAATGGAACATATTTCATACAGGATGGATTTTCAAACATTTTCTGAGCTTTGCTGCAATTTTGGAGAGAATACTGATTTGTCATTCCTCCTTCAGTTATTATGATTATTATGAGAACCTGCACAGGCTGACTATAGTACCGGGATGTTTTATGTGAAGTAGGTTTTACTTTGCTTTTAAAAGGTCATGAATTTTAATTTAACGAACTTCATTATTACAGTCTGTGATCAAAGCTGAGTACAATTTTAAGACAATTAGAGTAAAAATAAAATATATGGTGAACTAATTTACCGACTTATTAAGGTTGATGAACAAATTGCAAAGTATTAAAAATAGGAGCAGTAAAAATTTTAATTTAAATTTTAATTCAATCATGACTACAATTTTATGCTACTTAAGTGATAGCTCTAGGAAGATAAACATATGAATAATGAATAGAAGTTTGTTATTGTTACTCAATATTATAGAATCATAAAATGGCTGTTTTGCAATTCTGCCCTGAGGAAACATGAGATTCTGAACAGGGAAACTAACTGACTTGATTATTAGCAATGATGACTGAACAGAATTTGATTATGTTGCTGGAGGTCATCTCATAGGTGTCTGCTAAAAGGAGAAGAATAAGATTGGCATCTATTTTTCCCCATCTGGTTGTTAAAAGAGATGTAATTAAGTCTGGGCCAATTCAAGTAAAAGGGGCAATGAAGAAGGACATATGCCATTGATTCAATTTTTTCCGAGAGAGTTAGGAATAAATAGTCTTGTATAGGTACTGTATGCAGTCAAATCCCTCTTCCGAATAAGCTAGTTAGATACGAGAACTATCTAATGTACAAGCTCTTCAGTGCGTCAGGCATAAAACTTGAGCAATATGTTTGGCTGCTCTGAAAAGCCAAAGTTGTAGAATAAATCTTGGGTCGTTTTGTGAGTCTGGGACAAAAATCCAGTGATTTATTTCTGTTAGAGCCTTCTCATGATCAGTTCGGATAACATAGAAAATGCAGAGATAATGTAGAAAATACAGAGATTCTTAAATCAGATATTTAGATGAAGATAACCTTTATTGCCTTTTTGTTTTACAGTGTGGGCACACTGGCATATGTTAAAAATGAAATTATGTTGCCTGTGCTCAAAAGAATTTATGTATATATACCCATATACATACATAACACACATATACACATACTATATACACACATATATACCTACACCTATACTTATACATCATGTGTGTGTGTGTGTGTGTGTGTGTGTGTGTGTGTGTGTGTGTTTAAGCTTTCGCGGGTACTTACATGAATGCAGTTCAGCTTCCTTCGGGTATTATCCCATGTCATTGTAGTGCTTTTAAAGTTGTAGCAACGTTTCAGCAGAATCTCATCTACAGAAGCCTGATGATGGCAGATGAGATTCTGCTGAAACGTTGCTACAACTTTAAAAGCACTACAATGACGTGGGATAATACCCAAAGAAAGCTGAACTGCATTTATGTGTATAAATATATATATATATACACATAAATGCAGTCGCGGGTACTTACATGTGTGCTGTTTAGATTCCTTCGGGTATTATCCCACGTTATTGTAGATCTGTTAAAGTCGAAGCAACGTTTCAGCAGAATCTCATCTGCCATCTTCAGGCTTCTGTATGGATGTGGGTCTTACAGCTCCTGGTTTTAAATTTGAGGCTGGTCCATTCTGATTGGTTGGGAGCCTGGACCTGTTTCATTGGACTTGGAGTTTGATTGATTGGTGTTCCTGGTTTCTTCTGTCTGTTTTGTGGCTTTGATTGGCTGGCAACAGTCTGTTCTTGTGTTGGAGGCTTTTAGTGCAGCTTGGCTCCGTGTGAAAGGACGGCTGCTCTTCATTAGCAAGCTGCTATTCATTAGCAAGCTGGGTTTCACCTGGGTGCCTGGTTGGGGGGTTGGGTTGGAGCTATCAGAGGGAGTCTGTTTTTGCCCAGGTGTTTGCCTGGCTTGTGGCATGGAGATCTTTCTGTTTGAGAGTGCAGGCTTCCAAATGATTGACAGTCTGGTGGAATCATCTCTTCTACTCATGCTGTCAGGTCTTTTTTCAATCTCTATGGCTTCTCTGATGATTCTGTGGCTGGGGTTTTCTATAGTGGCCAGGGTTTTAGTGCCATTGAAGTTGATGTTGTGACCTGTGGTTTTCATGTGTTGGACTAGTGAGGAGGTGTGTTCCAGCTTTTTTACTACATTTTTGTGTTCCTCTAGGTGGGTACTTATTCTTCTATTGGTCTGTCCAATGTATGTGGCCGGGCATGATGTACAGGGAATTTCGTATATGCCTTGGTTTTCCAGGTCAATTTTGTCTTTGGGGTTCCTCAGGATGGCTGCTATTTTTTTGTCTGTTTTGAAGGCAGTCTTGATGTGATGCCTGTGTAGTATCTTACTGATTTTATCTGTGGTACCTCTTATGTAGGGCAGGACAGCTGTTCCATGGATCTGTTGATCTTCTAGGTCTCTGTTATGTCTTGGTGTGTTTTTGTGGATCAAGTTGGTGATTTTGTTTTTGTGGAAGCCATTGGCTGTCAATACTTCAGTCAGGGTGCATAGTTCAGTCTTTATATGTGTCTTGTCTGCCAGGCATTTGGTTCTGGTAATTAGTGTTTTCGCTACGGAATTTATCTGTGCTGGGTGGTGGTGGGATTGG
>BLBF01000022.1:2360802-2374473 GCA_015471245.1 Laticauda colubrina | reverse complement strand
TGTGTGTGTGTGTGTGTGTGTGTGTGTGTGTGTGTGTATGCATGTGTTGGGGTAAGGAACTAAAGGGACCAGGACATATATTTGGGAGTCTTTCCTTTCGCAAATGAAGTTTTGTTGCTTGTTTGCCATACATGCCCACTTTTCCCAGTAGTTGTTGCTATGGAAGCAAACCCAGGGAAGGAGATCAAAGAGCCAATAATATTTCTGCCGTTGAGTGTGTTTGTAGGTCTTGAAAAGTGCTGATTTAGAAGAATTTAGCTGCAGACTATCTTCCCCTCTGTTCTCACAACAGATTGCTGCAGTTGAGTCTGTCCTAATTCTGGCCATGGTTTCAGATCTGGATTTTGTGAAACTGAAATGAGCAAAAATGAAGCTGTGCTTCAGTTTAATTTTAAATTTGGCCTATCTTATGTGGACAGCAAAATATAGATGGCCACTTGGTAATAGTAAAGTGGATCGCCATCTGCAGTGGTCAGCTCTGTGGGGTAGCCCAGACACGAAGCACCAACCATGAATTCTAGCATTATCTTTATTGTAAGGGCACAATAACAAAATCTTGCAAGCCTGAAAGCACCTTTTCCTTCCCTTTTACTCTTAAATAGGAGTCCCCAACCCTTGGTCCATGGACCGACATTGGTCTGCAGCATGCCAGAAACCGGGCCACACAAATAAGTGAAGGATGTGGGATGCAGGCAGCATGTGAAACCATGCTCCCTCCAGTCCATAGAAAAATCTATCTCCACAGAACTGGTCCCTGGAGCCCAAAAGATTGGGGGCTTCTGCCCCTGAGAAAAGGGAGCCTTCTGATGTGCTTTCTCTACCCCTCCACCCAGGGGTGGGATTCTCCCAGTTCAGACTGGGCAAATCCCTAGCTCCAATGATCAGATGGCAGCAAACCGGTTCACTCCAATGATCATGTGGGCTCACCTGCCTGCCCCTGCACTGTACTTACCTATGTCCTCTCAGTGTGGCAGAGCGCATTGCTGCTCCAAAGCTGTGTTACTCCCCAGTAGTAACATAGCAGGTAAGTTTTTTTGGAAAGCTGTTCACATGTGCAGAGTGCAGGATCTTCGAACTGGTTGTTACAATGGGAGCATTCCACCACTGTCTCTCTCAGGTTTTGTTCATCAGACTGTTGACAGGGATGGGATTCCACCGGTTTGGCCCAGTTCTATAGAACCAGTAGCTCCAAAGAGCAGCTGACACCAAAGCGGTTCACTGTGACACTCTTCTGTTCTGTTTGGCCCACCCACCCGGGTTCTGCCTTTTCCTCCTTAGCTACTTTGCACAGCACAGCTGAGTGCCGCTTGTCAGATGGAGAAGGTGAATGCTTGCTAGTAATTTGTAAGTAGTGCACGTGCGCATGCTCCCCAAACCAGTTGTTATGCCAGTAGGATCCCACCACTGACTGTTTACCCCCAATATTATCCCCACAAACCACTACAGTAGTTGGTATAGGATATGGTAATCTTATTTTGAATGGCACTCTTAATATTTGTAATGAAAATTGCATGAGTCTTGGGGGCGCAGTTGTTAGAGTGCAGTACTGCAGACTACTTCTGCTGACTGCCAACTGCCTGCAATTCGGCAGTTCAAATCTCACCAGGCTCAAGGTTGACTCAGCCTTCCATCCTTCCGAGGTTGATAAAATGAGGACTCAGATTGTTAGGGGCAATAGGCTGAGTCTGTAAACCGCTTAGAGAGGGCTGTAAAGCACTGTGAAGCGGTGTACAAGTCTAAGTGCTCTGGCTATTGCTATATGGGTAGGACCTGCATTGTTTTCAATGTTCTTTCTGAGTAAACCTGTTGAAGACTTTGTGGTGCACTACAAAGTGCTGCAGAATCACTTTGTAGTATGCTATATGAATTGCAGGATCTAATGCCACCCTACATGAAAGAAGAGATGTCCTTGCAGGACAGGAGGAAGTTAAAAGGGGGCTGACCAACAGGTGAAGAAAGTAACAAGCCCCTCCCTAGTTCAGAAAAAAGAAAAAGGGAGGGAAGGGTAAGACACTGTTACAATAGTATCAATGTTTTAATTAAGCAGTGAAACAGTTTGCCTTCAGAAATCAGGAGGTTTTTAAGAAGACAGTCACTTGTCTGAGATGGTATAGGTTTTCCTATAATAACATCTAGCAGTGGGCTGGACTAGAAGACCTCCAAGGTCGCTTCTAGCTCTACTCTATTCTAATCCCATATACCAACTATAAGGCATTATATTTAATTCATAACCTCCAAGGAATGCAGTGTGTTTTGCCTTTGAGGATTAAAACTGAATATAAAGCCCCTGTCACACAGCACCAATGGATGGAAAGAGGATGTAAAATGGAGAGAAACAGTTGCCATCCGTTGGTTAACACGATGCTTCAGTTCTGTACTCACTGCGTCCGTTTTTCATCCTCTCTATCCGTCCAGCATCCGTCTATTGACATTTCATCTGCTCAAAAAGTTTTGAGCTGCACAAAACTTTTTGAGCGGAAAATGTATCCAACGCGTCCGTTCTGCATCCGTTATGCGCTAGGCATCCACTGTGCATCTGCGCAACTCACATCCACTCCAGCGGAAAACAGACACAGGGAGGAAGCGAAACGGATGCGGAACAGACACGCAGCGTTAGTAGCATGGACAGAGAAAGGATGAAAGCGGATGCAGCTCACATACAAAGCATTAAAACGGAAAAAACGTTCGCAGAGGGGATATATCTCGGATATTTAGGATGTCTGCACGATGCCTAGAGGATGCAAAAGGACACCGAGCGGAAAACCTATATTGCCTATAAAAAGGGGGAGGAACTCACCTGGATCTCACTTTCAGTCCAGCAGTCCTGCTGTGCAGACCTCTTCAGCCTTCATCTGGCTCTTGCTCTTCCACAGCATCCAGTCATCTCCACCATGGATCATCACACACTCCTTTTGGTAGCCACCATTGTTCGACAACAGTACGAAGCCATCTACAGGCTCTTTCACTTGTTCTACATGAAGAAAAGGAGGCGGCCAAGAAGCGTCTGGGTCCGAAGATGGATCGGGAGAAGAGCAGAGTACGGACTGAATAAAAAGCTGATGGTGGAGCTGAGGAACGAAGACCCTTGTGCATTCCAGAACTTCATGAGGATGCTGCTAGCCATGTTTGACGAAGTTGTGGAGCGGCTGAGACCTAGGTTGACCAAGCAAAGCACCAACTTCCGGCCCAGCCTGGACCCTGGGCTCAAGGTGGCACTGACTCTGCGCCACCTGGCCTCAGGGACCACGTACAGGAGCATGCAGTACGGCTGGAGGATGCCACACAATACCATCAGCATTGTGGTCAGATAAGTGGTGCAGGCCATCATCAAAGAATACCTGGAGGAGCTCCTCCAGTGCCCCTCCACTGAAGAAGGATGGAAGAAAGTTGCAGAGCAGTGGTATCAGAAGTGGAACTTCCCCCACACCGTTGGAGCCATAGATGGCAAGCACGTGGCCTGCAAAGTTCCAGCCAAGTCAGGCTCCACTTATTTCAACTACAAGGGCTTCTTCAGCATCATCCTCTTCGCCATGGTCGATGCTGACTACAAGTTCATGTACATCGATGCTTCAGGCAACGGCTCATCTTCATATGTCCAGGTATACAACGCCAGTTATCTCAAGGAGGGGCTGGAACGCAACCTCATCATGGGCCTCCCAGATCCAGACCCCCTGCCCAATGACACACAAGATGTGCCCTACTTCATCGTGGGGGATGACGCCTTCTCCCTCAGAACCTACCTCATGAAGCCCTACACTTCCAGATGCCTCACCCATGAAGAGAGGATCTTCAACTACAGGCTGTTCAGGGCAAGGTGGGTGGTGGAGAATGCCTTTGGCATCCTGGCCAACAGGTTCCAGGTACTTCTCACCACCATGCAGCATCGCCCAGAGACCGTGAGGAGGATCATGGAAGCTTGCTGCATCCTGCACAATCTCATGCACACCCGCTACCCAGTCTTGCAGAACAGGCTCGTGGACCTCCAACAAGGCAATGGGGACATGGAGCCTGGTGAATGGAGGCAAGGGCGAAACCTGATAGATACTGTGGATGTGTAAGGCCCAACAGAGCTTCACGTGAAGGGAAGAAGCAGCGCAACCTCCTGAAACACTGGTGCAACTCCCCAGCTGGAGCAGTGGAGAGGCAAGACAGGATGATAGATGCTTAATGGATGCTTCCTTCAGCCTGTCTCATCACACTGATGAGATTGGGCCATTTATATTGAGTGGCTCTACAATGAACAGGGCATTTAATAAAGAGTTGTGTTTATGTTGAAATGTGTGGATCAATGATTACATTGTTATTGATAATAAAGGGCCAAAGGTGTGGCACCTGGGAGGGTGGACCATACAGTCCCACTATGCTTGCACTGGAGGTTTATCTATCCCACAGCTATTACCCATTCCACAGGTATCCTAACCCATCCCACAGCTATTACCCATCCCAAAGGTATCCCTGCCCATCCCACAGCTCTTACCCATCCCAAAGGTATCCCTGCCCATCCCACAGCTATCCTTACCCATCCCACAAGCATGCAAAGGCTTAAACCATTTCTAAAAGTTTCCACCAAGACTTTATTTAATAAAATAAATGAAGCAAGTGTGTGAAGCAAAGATAATCTTTATTAATAACAAGCTGTAAAAGCAAAATGACCCAAGTGTCCCAAGCAAAGATAAAGTCAACAGGTACCCAGCCAGTCTCTGGCACTCTTCTCAGTCACTCTGAGGCATGCCCATAGTGTCAGGGGTAAAGGGTCCAGGTGCTGTGGAGGTGGCTGCTGCTGGAGTGCTGGTCTGAGGCACCATTGGGGTGCCTGGCCCCGAGAGGACAACAGGTGACGGTGTGTGGAGGAAGCTCTCAGAGAGCTGGTTCAGTCCTGTGATGTTGAGAGCCCCTTCCTCCAGGACATGGCATGTCAGCCCCAATACCAATGACAGATGTTCTGAGGTCGGCTTGGCTGTGGGGTGGAGGAAGGAGGAGTATAGTGGGGATGTCTGGTCTGCAGGTGAGCGAGGTGAGGTGTGGGTGGCATCTGTGGTATCGGTGGCATCTGTGGTATCGGTGGCATCGGTGGCATCGGTGGCGTCGGTGGCATCGGTGGCATTGGTGGCATTGGTGGCATTGGTGGCATCGGTGGCACCGGTGGCATACAATGTACCTGTGCCTGGACTGGGAAGAGCTGCCTGTGCTGCTGGAGCTCCTGGTAGCCATAGCCTTGGTAGGTGAGGGCCTGTGGAAAGCCTTGGAAGGGCAGTGACATCACCTGGGGTGGAGGTGGAGGAGCAGACCTGGACTGGGTGGGAGCAGGTTCAGCTGGGTCTGGAGGGTTGTGAAGAAGACCGGTGATCCTGTCCTTTATCACCTGGTACTGTGATTCGGACATGTCCATGAGGGTCTGGTTGACGTAGGTGAGGAGGGGCTTGCGGTTGGAGGATGGTATGTCGGTGTGGACCAGCTGAGAGAGGAGATCTACGCTGCTCCTGATGGTGTCCCTGATCTCCAGCAGGACAGTGTGGCTCTGCCCCTCCGGTCTGGCTCTCTGCCTGCTTTCTGTGGAGGTGGAGCTGGGGGTGGATGTGGGTTGATCTCTAGTGGAAGTGCCCTCTCCTTGCTCCCACTGCGTCAGGGGGTCCTCCACACGCTCTGCCATGGGGAGTGCAGCTGTCGGGGGGGTCTCCGTCGTGGGACGCTCCACAGATACCTGCCTGGACACAGGAGCTGACTCTTGGCCAGAAGAGGACTGGCTCTCTGTGGGCTGCCTGAGAGAGAGGGTTGTCAGAGGGGCTGCTCCTCGGTGGCGGATCTCACCCTCTAAGAAGCTGCACTTGGCCATCACGTAGGTCTCTTGGTCCGTCAGCTTGACCGTTGCCTGGCCAGATTTCTTGAGGTGCAGCTTCCCGTACCAGGTGTGCATGTGCTTCCACCAGCTGAGGAGCACCTTCGAAGTGTAGCCCAGGCTTTCTGCCTTCTCTCTCCAAGCAGCCTGCTTCTTTTTGGTGTCTCAATAGAGCCTGTGTCCCTTCCGCCAAAGATACTCGTTCTCCCTCAGCCATTCCAGCACCTCATCCTCATGTTCCTCTTCGATGGAGTATTGCCTCCTCTCCCATTCTCGTTCACGCGTATGCCTCTTCCTCTCTCTGGCAGAGCCATCTGGGCCCTCATCAGAGGGGCTTCGAGGTTGTAGGGGCTGCTCCACCACACCACCACCACCAGCAGCAGCAACAACAGTAGCAGCAAAAGCAGGACCAGCAGGACAAGCAGGACAAGCAGGACCAGCAGCACCAGCAGCACCAGCAGCACCAGCAGCACCAGGATCATCATCAGCAGAGTAAGCACCAGGAGCACCAGCAGGACCAGCAGGACCAGGAGCACCAGCAGGACCAGCAGGACCAGGAGCAGCGCCAGCAGAGTAAGCACCAGCAGAAGCCCCAGAACCAGGAGTAGTGCCAGCAGAGTAAGCCCCAGCAGAAGCCCCAGCACCAGGATCAGCAGCAGCAGAGTAAGCACCAGCAGGACCAGGAGCACCAGCAGGACCAGGAGCACCAGCAGGACCAGGAGCACCAGCAAGACCAGCAGGACCAGGAGCATCAGCAGGACCAGCAGGACCAGCAGCACCAGCAGGACCAGGAGCACCAGGAGCACCAGCAGGACCAGCAGGACCAGGAGCAGCACCAGCAGAGTAAGCACCAGCAGAAGCACCAGCACCAGGAGCAGTGCCAGCAGAGTAAGCACCAGCAGAAGCTCCAGCACCAGGAGCAGCGCCAGCAGAGTAAGCACCAGCAGAAGCCCCAGCCCCAGGAGCAGCGCCAGCAGAAGCTCCAGCACCAGAAGAGTCAGCCCAAGCAGCAGAAGCCCCAGCAGAAGCAGAGTCAGGGCCAGGGGGCGGGATGGTGGCCCTGTCCTTCTTGCCAGGGCTGGCAGCAGATGGCAGAGGCTTTCTCTTCTTCCCCATGGTTGTTGGCTGGCTGGCTGGCTGGCTGGAGCTGTGTCTGGCAGCAGGTCTTTCCTCTGAATGGTGACCTGCTTGCGAGCTGCATCCCTTTATATCCGCGGGACTGACGCGACGCAATGCATCCTCCCCGCATGCGCAGTGAACACTTTGCATCCGCTAGGCTTCCACTCTGCATCCGCTTCATCCGTTCAACATCCGCTCGGCATCTGTTCCTTCCGTTGCGCGTCCGCTTCGCTGTGCTCCCCGGAAGCCCTGCGGACGTGCCATCTGCTTCCATCCGCTTCCATCCGCTAGGCTTCCGTGGAGCATCCGCTTTCCATCCTGGCTACGTCCTCCCCCCATCCGTTCCTTTCCGTTGTTGTCCACTCTGCTTATGCAAATTCAGGACACTTTTGAGAGCGGATAACAATGGATGGAACATTTTCTCGTCCGCTGTGTCCTTTTTACATATGTTTTGCATCCGTTGGCCTTTGTGACAGGCCCTTAACTTCAGTTGTGGAAGTTTGGAGCAGCACTAGCCCTGTAAGTTAGTCTGAGTGTTTTCTCTTAATTTAGTTCCTCAGTTGTTTTGGGTATTTTGCATTACAAGACAGGCTGTGTTTTTGAGACATTGCACATTGATTTTGGATTCAAGTCAATGGATGCTGATAATTAGATGCTTCTTTGGTGCAAAGAGGCTATCAAATGGCAAATACTTAGGGTCCATGACAGCTCCTGGCTTGCTTTCTGACTTAACAATAATTACAAATTAATTTCTTTCTTTGGAAGCTTGGGCTAAATGGAACAAGTCAAAATAGGGACCAGTGACTGTCTGAGCAGGAATTGCTGTGATTAATTAATTCTTTCATTAATTGTGTTCCCAAAACGTGAATCCTAATCAGGCTTTAATTGGACACCTGTCTCCTGTGAACTGGAGCTACAGTGCTTTGATTTTAAAAAGAGATTAAATCAAAACTGAGGGAGAAATCTTGGCTAATACTCACTTTCAAAGGATTAAGTAGCCTGCATTTTTAATAGTGCACAGCTCCTACTTTTTGCTAAATGTGGGTGAAATGCCTGAACATATCAGATTGTATTTTAGCTAGATAAGATTGCAAGTATTTTTTTGTTCCTCAGATATTGGTTCCCAGACTTTTTTAGCCCCCAAAATGATTAATAAATTTGCCTGATTCCCCAATAATAAAATGAATAGTTTTAATGGCATTAAGCCTGGCCAAGAAAAAAACCCATACCATTTTAATTAAATTTATTCTGTATATTAAAAATTTTCTCAAGTTTGCTGTGTAGAAACTGCCCATTATAGGCTTCTGCAGTCCAAACACTAATGAAGCCTATGATGAGATTTGACAGTGTTTCTACTTTGCTTTTTGAAATAAGATCAGCTTTATTTTTTTTGTAAACAGATTTTCCTATAACCTGATTGTGAGCACCCAATGAATCCTGCTCCCAATTTGACACCTGGCCCTGTAGAGATAAACTTCTCTCTTATATTCTCAAAGCTCTCTTGGTGGTTTGATTAAGCACAGTTTGTTAAATATTCTATATCAGATGAGCTTTCAGATCTTACTAAATCAAAATCTAACAATTTTAAGGCATAATGCAATGTGTAACTCTATCTCCCTAACTCTATCTAATTTTAAAAAATGCTTTATTATCACTGGGATTGAATGACTGTCTGTCATAAATCTCATATGCTCACCTATTTTCCATGGGTTCGCTGCAGAGGTGGTATTCAGCAGGTTCTGACCAGTTCTGGACAACCAGTAGTGGAAATTTTGAGTAGTTCAGAGAACTGGCAAATACCTCTGATAATAATATCCCTTCCCTGCCACGCCCACCAAGCCACGCCCACAGAACCAGTAGTAAAAAAATTTGAACCCCACCACTGGTTCATTGCTGGTTTTTATTCCCAAACTGGTAGATTTGCTGTACTATATGAAACTTGGGGAATGACGATTGGATTAGAGTAATAAAAACCCTATAATGTCTATTGCAATCTCACTTAGTCTTTTGAGCACTATTGAATAGGAATTTTGGAAATAATAATTTGATTCCCAACATATTAAGTTTGGAAGTGGCAAAATAGACATTCCTGCTTCTTATAATGATTTTATTTTTCATTTTTTTTAATCGACAGGGTTATTTTAAAACATCCCTATTGAATTTACCAATACAAATGGGCTTTAAGTACATGTCACTCAGGAATTCTAGAACTGCAGGCAAGCCTAGGAATTTGAATAAACATCCCACAAAATGACAATGGTAACATTTAACTAACACATTGGATTGGCTCAATATACCGAAGAAGAAATAATAATAATAATAATAATGTGTTGGTCTCTTCCATATTTTGGCCGAGAATACGACATGGATCTATCCAATTGATGTTACAAGACACTCAGCTCAGTTTAAAGGAGTTTGATTGTTTATTTATTTAAAGAGCTTTATAAAAGTTTTTAAAGACATGCCTTAGTTAAATCTGCATTAATGTCTTGTTTTTTATGCTTTTTATTGTATCTGCTTTTCCCATGATGGTTTTGAACTTTTTCTCTTTGGATGTCTGCACTTCTTCCCAGATATTGCATGTTTAAATGTTAAAATGTTCAGTTTCTTTCTTTGTTTAGAGTCAGAAGCCTGCTCAACTCCAGAATGACTGAAAAAAAGTAAATTGCCTGCCTGGATGAAATCCAGAGGCTCAACAAACAGCCTAACCCAGGCGTAAGAGCAAAGCTGCGTATTTAAAGACCTTGCAAAACCCTTATAGCTGCCCTGTGAATCTCATCCATTGTACTATGTGTAGATTTTGGAGCCAGATTTCTCCCCAGTCCACTTCAGTTCTTAGTATGTCATTTGTTTCTTTTCAAATCCAGTAGTTTCTTTGCAGAGACCCTTGTGAAGCACAGTGTGCACTTAGTAGAAATATATGATTGAACATTAGGTTTCTTAGTGGCATGTATTTATCTTTTGTCCTTTTCTGTTCCATTTTGGGGTAATGCAGGTTATTATTTTCAGGTGGTTTTTTTTTTTCTCCAGGCTTTTGCATGGCTGGCTAAATTAAGGCTGCCTGCTTAGTCAATCATAACAGAGAACCAACACAGTAGTAAACTTATAAATCTCTGGTTGCTTCATAACTTGCAGAGTTTAAAATGTTGAGTAGTGATAGATCCATGGGTGAAGGTTGACCTTCTTCCAATATCCCAGCCCAATCTGAAATGGTTATTTTAAATCGCTCTAAGAAATGCAATTTGGGACATTTCAGCTGCAATATGCTAGCCTCTGTTATGATATGAATTATAACTGCATGGAATACATTAGGAATACATTTTTCCTTTAAATTTCCAAAGGCCAGTCTCTGAGAGAATAGCAACTTCATCAGCATAAAGTAGGGTGGAAATAAGGTAGTTTTTAACATTGGAGGGTGAAACGTTCTTTCAGATACAGCTTTTATAAGGGAATCAATATAGAAATTAGATTGAAATGGGACGAGAATATATCCTCACTTGTCACTCTTTAAGGTAGGAATTGAAGCAGGATGACCACCGATGGTGGCCCATATAGATATTCTTATACTATATCATGATTAGCCGTGATAATTGCTGATCTAGGGAGGAGGTTGTTGATGCTTCTGCCATCTGGGGTGCAGCTTGTCTCAATCACTTGTGCATGTTGGAATCAATTTAGTCAACATTTCAAAGAACCTTGTTCTGCATGTTTTGCTGCCCACTTTGTGAAGAACTTGACTTCACCTCCTTCGAAGTTTGTATTAAGGTTTGCTGTTAAAAGACTGGCTAAAATTAGTCTTCTTGGTAAAGCCCTTAGTTCCATCTGTCTTTGTCAAGAGATTGGGAAAAAGGTATGTAGTCTAGGCTCTAGCCTGTTGAGTTTGCTTCAGTGGTGGGATTCAAATTTTTTTTACCACCAGTTCTATGGGTGTAGCTGGCTTGGTGGGCATGGCGTAGCTTGGTGGGCGTAAAAGGAAAAGGATACTGTAAAATCCGCATTCCCTCCCCACCCCACTAACCTGCTTTCCAGCTCTGTTCTCCGGTGCAGGGCAACAAAAGAAGATCCAGCCGATCAGCTGGGACTCGGTTGGCAGAGAATAGATGGGGCGGGGCCAGTCGGAGGTGGTATTTGCTGGTTCTCTGAACTATCAAAATTTCTGCTACCAGTTCTCTAGAACTGATCAGAACCTACTCAATATCACCTCTAGTTTGCTTCTGCTTGGTCTGAAGAAACCATTTCTTGAGGATGAAGAATCTTTGAACTGAACTAACAGATAGATAGATTTAAGACCTCAAACAATAGAACAGAACAGAATTGTTTATTGACCAAGTGTGACTGAACACACAAGAAATTTGTCTTGGTGCAAATGTTTTCAGTATACATAAAAGAAAGATACATTTGTCAAGAGTCAAGAATCATAAGGTACAACACTTAATAACAGTCATAGGGTAAAATAAGCAATCAAATCGTACTAGGAAACAGTCAGCAAAAATTATTAGGATATAAGCAACAAGGTTACAGTCATACAGTCATACGTGGGAGGAGATGGGTGAAAGGAAGGATGGGAGAATTCATTGCAATGCAGACTTTGTAAATAGTTGGATAGTGTTGAAGGAATTATGTGTTTAGCATAGTGATGGTGCTTGGGAAAAAATTGTTTTTGTGTCTAGCTGTTCTGGTGTGCAGTATATAGTGTCATTTTGAGGGTAGGAGTTGTAACAGTTTATGTTCAGGATGTGAGGGGTCTGTAAATATTTTCATAGCCCTCTTTTCGACTTGTGCAGTATCCAGGTCAGAATGACAGAAAAGATGACTAGATTACCATTGAAGAAAGGTGGAGAATGAATCTGATGGAGACACATTTAGGGTTGTTGTAATACGAACAATAAATCATGATTTTTCCACTAATTATATTTTCAAATCACCCTGTTTAAAGTGGCCCATTATCTACTGAAAAGGGAAGGGCCACAAGAATATCTACATGTCAGTGCATGGAATTCACCAAAGTATCTGGTGAATAAAATTGCTTGATCTAGTCTGAGTTGGACTCTGATAGGGCAGATTGTCTGAAGCATGCTTTTGTCCTGTTCTCTAGAAAGTGTTGGATACTATAACTTCCAGGGAAATGGAAAAGGTCTTTGGGAGTATTAATGTGATCATCTTTCATGAGATCCATCCTGGTTGGTTAAGGCCTCCTGGGAAATGAGGTGGTTGGGTCCATGTAATTATGAATTCATCCTTGAGCAAGAAGGTGGTTCTGCTCTTCCTCTTCAGTTTTTATGGCTCTTACCTGCAGGATCAGGTCCATCTGTCACCTTTTCAGCAATGAAACCATGGACCAATTCATCCTTAAAGTCTCTGACAGTTTGGATGTGATGAGTCTATCCTGGGAATTTGCCCATTTGTGTAAGTCTGGTGGAGAGAGATTTAAAAAAAACAAAACTTAAAAACATGCCCTTGGTAAATCTTGAATTGGATAGATAGTGAAAGTTTTTCAGACCAAGTTTTCTAGTTTCGTCGTTAAAAGAGGTAAGAGAGGGAAGTCAAAGTAAGCTGTTTCATCTATGGTTATTCTCATAGATTTCTAGGAGGAATTTCTTTTTCTCACAGGGATAGTTGGCTGTAACAACTGATTCTTGATAATGTGGAGCAGGCTGGTGAATTGCCAGAGTGGCCAGCTTCTCCTGCCATTTTAACTATCAGAATAGAGCTGGAAGGAACCTTGGAGGTCTTCTAGTCCATTCCCTGCTCAAGTAGGAGACCCTATACCATTTCAGACAGATGACTGTCTAGTCTTTTCTTAAAGCGATGAAGCTCCCACAACTTCTGAAGGCAAGCTGATTGGTTGTTCTCACTGTCAGAAAGTAATTTGGGCTGAGTCTTCAGAGGGTGAGGGAGGAGGCCTCTCTTGTTACTGAGTTCTGTGTTGTGCTCTTTGGAGGTGAGAGTGGGTCCTGAAGCTGTAGAATCTGTACTCACAATTTTGTTGTTTCTGTAGTGGGGAAATATGAGTCAATCCACGTTGCTTTCTCCACAGTGTTGTCTTTATGCTTTCCAATATCAGTTCCGGGTCTGGGATTCACCTGTTGAATACTCCATTCAGATATCCTTAAGAAAACCTGGGAGAAAGAGTGAAAAGAGGGACAATTAGAACTGCAGAAAAAACAATTATTACCCACCTGCCTTCAATCGAGGACCTGTATACTGCACAAGTCAAAAAGAGGGCTGTGAAAATATTTACAGACCCCTCACATCCTGGACATAAACTATTTCAACTCCTTTCCTCAAAATGATGCCCTGCACCCCAGAACAACTAGACACAAGCACAGTTTTTTTTTCTAAAAGCCATCAAAACAAATAATTCCCACAACACTGTTCAACTATTACAAAGTCTGCACTACTATTACTATTAATCTTCTCATCATGCCTATCACCCATCCCCTCCCACTTGTGACTGTATGACTGTAACTTTGTCGCTTATATCCTAACGATTTATATTGACTGTTTCCTAGTATAATTTGATTGCTTATTGTCTCCTATGACTATTATTAAGTGTTGCACCTTATGCTTCTTGACTCTTGATGAATGTACCTTTTCTTTTATGTATACTGAGAGCATTTGCACCAAGACAAATTCCTTGTGTGTGTGATCACACTTGGACAATAAAGAATTCTATTCTATTCTATTCTATTCTATTCTATTCTATTCTATTCTAT
>BLBF01000022.1:2340675-2360792 GCA_015471245.1 Laticauda colubrina | reverse complement strand
ATTCTATTCTATTCTATTCTATTCTATTCTATTCTATTCTATTCTATTCTATTCTATTCTATTCTATTCTATTCCAAAAGAGATACGAGCACTGAATTTAGGATATTTCTGCCCTTCAAATACGTGTGTGTGATTTATATGTGTGTGTGTGTGTGTGTGTGCGTGCACACACACACACGTATTCCAACAGTGGCTGGTATCTTCCCATCTAGCATTAATAAATGCAGTTCAAAAGCTGCTGGGAATTTAATCTCTGCTTGAAAAGTTAGCCATGGAAGGATGGTTTGTCATTCACAAGAGTAAGCATGTCAAAAGAGAAAGGAAGTTTAAGGATAAGTGTCTTCAAGAAGATCTACTGGGTTTATTTTCTTAAATTTGATGGTCTGTCAAAGAGGTGAGGATGTATATATCCTGGTGTTAATGATCTCTCTCTCTCTCCATACTTTGTCCCATCTCTTTCACAGCATGAACATTTTTGAGCTATTGCTATGATGCAGGTTGTGTTTAGGTTTTTAACTTTACTGGCTATAGAGCAGGTCAATATATGTGATTAAACAAAATGTGAAATTCAAGAGCAAACCATGCTCCTGTTTAAAGAGTATGCTCATTTCATTATACTGAATTCATAATTTTTCTTAATAATTTATATTATGACTATACATAATAATTGAAGTAATATGGGAATAAAATTTGTTTTCCTTGTGATCTGGATTCTTGGATGAACTAGGAAATGCATATATGGTGCAATACAAGCAGATTTTTCAGAGGAAACCAGGTGATGTGTTCCTAGATAAGTCTTGGCAGTGTTATTTATTTATTTATCATTTTCTACTTTTTCCTCCAGTTTAGATGGGCATATATTTCTTCTTTGGCTGTTTCTTGGGTGTGTTGAGTGAGAATATGAATAAATAGCATACACATACACACACACATACACCAGAGTTCCCCAACATTTCTGGCTTTGCGGATTGGCAGGGGGGAGGCGGGAAGGGGATAGTTCTGTGTGAACAGCTGGCAAACACGCATGCACATATACAACTCAATTTGTGCAAGCAGTGTGCATGTGCACCTGCCACTTGTGCTAATGAAGGGCCTTCACCTGCCCCATTCTTGTGCAAGTGAGTATAAATGTGTGCGCATGCACACTGGCCGTTTCTGTGCCCCAGTTGCAACCCCCTCATGGCCCGCTAGGGGACCATGGTTCACAGGTTGGGGATGTCCTGCTCTATACAGAAGCTTCTTGATTCCCTAAGCAAATTGCAACCAATTGGAGTTTTTGCGTGAAAATATTCTCTTCTTAAAAACCTAAGAGGCAACACCTCTATTTTGAGCTTCCTTCAGTGTATGTGGGCTCATGTTTAGAAGATGCTAAGGGACTCCTGGACTTCAATTACAGCTTGTTGGTATTATTTATATGGATTTGTACATCATCCCTGATGACAGTCTCATTGTTCAGCCTGAATTTACTTTAATAGCTTTATTGTTTAATAGTAGCAATAAGTACCAGTCTGATTTTGAACCTTACACTTAAAATTTTCAGCTTTTTCTTGTTATGAAAGACTCAGAAAGTGTAAGGATTAGGAAGGCTAATAGCCAAGTAAACTTTGAGTAGCTTTTGGTTTCTCAAGGCAGAATTCCAAGGAACCAGCATTTCAAGAACTAGGACAGATTAATTTATGTGAATGAATGTTTGGAGTAGAAAGTATTATGTATTGGGCTATTATAGAAAATCATGGGAAAGTTTGAATGCAATAGCTTTAACCTAAATGACATTATGCACCTTTCACAGAGGTAACTGTAAGAAGACCTTAAGAGATTCTGCAGCAAATGGGAAGAGTCATAGAATAAATGCCAGGGGCAGCAAGAAACATGCAAGATAATGTCCAGTGCAATTCCAGCATAAAATTGGATACATGGATACATGAGATGGAATCCAGGATCATCAGAATATTTTTGGAGGAGGCTTGCTACTGGGAGTAGGTGTGCATCTCATCATTTGCTTTGGGTCTGACTCAGTGGCATTTAGCACACTAACACCTAAATACGTCCCAAAAGAACTTTTTCAAAAGGCAACTGGACTTTCTTTGTTTTTTTCCTTGAAGAAGTTTTGCTTCTCATTGAAGAAGCTTCTTCTGTTCTGACCGAATGGTGAAGAACAGAATAATTTATATTCCTTTCAGTCATCTGGTTGCTAGTGCTCTGAAGGTTGCTCATTAGATCTCTGTCAGTTAAAGGCTAGGTCCCACTGGCCGATGGACGCAAAACGTATGCAGAAAGGACACAGCGGATGAGCAACATTTCAGGGGTGGCTCCATCCGTTTTCATCCGCTCCAAAAAGTGGCAAAAATTTGCATAAACAGAACGGAAAAGAACAGACGTGGGTAGTATATAGCGGGGATGTTCATAGGAAGCCTAGCGGATGAAAGCGGATGGAGGCGGATGACACCTCTGAAGGGGTTCCGGGGGAGAATTGCGAAGCAGACGCATAATGGAAGGGGCGGATGCATAGTGGATGAAGCGGATGCATCATGTACGTCTATAGGAAACAAAGGGGATGCCGTGCGGATGTATATTGGATGCAAAGCGTTCACTGCGCATGCAGGGGGTATGAATTGCGTCCGCTCCGTGGATATAAAAGGATGCAGCACGCACACAGAATAGTCTATTCTGACTCAGAATAGTGTCAGAGACTGAGTTGTTGTTTAATAAAGTTTATCTTTGCTTAAGACACTTAATACAGTTTACTTGGTTCATTTTGCTTATTTAATAAAGTCATAAAGTTTACCTAAGAAAGTTTATCTTTGCTTAAGACACTTAATACAGTTTACTTGGTTCATTTTGCTTATTTAATAAAGTCATAAAGTTTACCTAAGAAAGTTAATAAAGTTTATCTTTGCTTAAGACACTTAATACAGTTTACTTGGTTCATTTTGTTTACTTAATAAAGTGTTGGTGAAAACTTTGAAAAAATAGTTAAGCCTTTGCATGCTTGTGGGATAGATAAGGATAGTTGTGGGATAGATAAACTTCTAGTGCATAGTGGGACTGTATGGTCCACCATCCCAGTGATCCAGATGATTTTCTCCCCCTTTTTATAGGAAATATCAGTTGTCCGCTAGGTGTCCTTCTACATAGTCTAAACATACTCCAGACATCCTAAATATACGAGATACATCCCAGATACAAACGTTTTGTCTGTTTTTAATACTTTATATACGAGATGCATACACTTACATCCTTTCTATTTCCGTGCTACTAATGCTGTGTAGATGTTCCATGTACCTTTTGTTTCCTCCCTCTTTCCATTTTCAGCTGCAGCAGATGTGAGTTGAGGGGATGGCCATAGGATGCAGAGAGGATACAGTGGACGTTTTACAGATGATAATGGACATAGAACGTTTGTTGCCCATATATGTCACAGATGTACATCGTACGTGGTGGAAAGTTCATCCGTTCACAAAGTTTTGTGCAGCTCTTTTGTGCAACTTCTTGCGCGGATGAAATCACAGTGGATGGATGCTCGATGGATAGAGCGTATGAAACACGTATGCAGTGAGTACACAACAGATGCATAGCATTTTCCAACAGATGGCAAGCTTTTTTAAACATTTTACATCCTCTTTGCATCCATAAGTGCAGTGGGACAGGGCCTTAGGGGTTTATCTGTACTCTCAGGATTACCTGAATTGGAGTACAAAGGGAACTGCAACTGAAAGGATTGTGTTTTAGACAGGGGATAGATGGAATCATATGAATGGTGTAGTAGCCTTGGGGTGGAGCTCTCACCTCACAATCAGGAGGCTGTGAGTTCGATCCTAGGTAGAGGCAGATATTTCTCTCTCTGGGCACACGAAGAATATATCTGCTGGGGAAAAAAACTCCATATTGGTGACAGGAAGGGCATCCAGCCAGTATGCACTCAGCTCCATTCAGTTGCCTAGACTTCTACCTCACAAGGGATTATGGGATCGTTAAAAGAGGATATATCGATGGAGTCATATTATTCATGACCTAGATGACTAAGAAACTGCTTAAACATTTAACTCCCAAGTAATCATGAATAAAACTGCAGCCTTTGAAGTTATTGCATGGTATTTTTTGTGCTAATTAAGAATTTTTCTATGTGGTCCTTGGTGCTAATGAACACATTTTTATTGGTCTCAACAATGTTTACTCCATTTAAAGAAGTGCTTTTTCCAGGTAGTCCCTGTTTTTCTGGCTGAGTGGTTTGCAAGAACATAGTTAAAAATGTTGACCACAGTAAATTATCAATTGGAGCCTGGCACTCTGCCAATGATTTCAGTGGGACTTGCCTCAAATTTCCCTTCATTTTTAAGCTTCGTTATTGGGTGCAATAACTACATTTATTCACTAGATGGCACTGCAGCACACAAAATATCCCAGAGCTCTTTTGCCTCTTAATGTTTTGTGACAAATAATAAAAAGTATGAAGATTAACATTCCAAATGGTTAGCATACTAGAATGGAATAATAAAAACAGAATATTACAAAGAATATTGAGGTGAAAAATAGCATGCTATTATTTCAGGGTACTGGTTTTCCCTGTGATGGGCTGAGTGCAGAGTTTTATAATGAGGGCAGAGTTCACGACTGATTATTGCTAGGGAAAGTTTCTGTGGAAAGTTATTTTTTTCTTTTATCTTTTAAATCTGCTGCATTAAGCAGTCTTACCCCCCCCAAGGGAAAAAAGTGTATTGTTCTGTTTCTGCTTGATAGCACGCAAACAAAATGCATCTTGAAACTGTGCCATTTCCAAGCTAGAAGTGCAAAGCTATGGAAGGGATGAATATCTTGAGCTTATGATGGGATGGTGGTCATATTTTTGCTGTAAATATGGTCTTAAACGGAATAGTGTGAAAATTGCACGTATTGGAACACATGGGTAAAAATGTAGAACTTATTTTCCTGTAAAACTGTTGCTGGAACTAAGTTTGTCAAGTTTGGTGAAAAGAAGGACTGAGGAAGACATGATAGTAGTGTTCCAGTATCTCAGGGGCTGCCACAAAGAAGAGGGAGTCAAGCTATTCTCCAAAGTACCTGAGGGCAGGACAAGAAGTAATGGGTAGAAATGAATCAAGGTGAGAAGCAACCTAGAACTAAGGAGAAATTTCCTGACAGTTAGAACAATTAATCAGTGGAACAATTTGACTCCAGATGTTGTGAATGCTCCAACATTGGAGGTTTTTAAAAATAGATTGGATAACCATTTGTCTGAAATAGTATAGGGTTTCCTGCCTAAGCAGGGGGTTGGACTAGAAGACCTCCAAGGTCCCTTCCAACTCTTGTTATTCTAATTCTAATTGTCCCATTTCTTCTTTTTGAGCAAGTATACTCCAACCCAGGGCCTCCAATTTTCTGTACCTGTTGCAGATATATCAATTTTCTCTCTTCCACCTGCTTTACAAGTACTCATGCTCTCCATTAATCACAGCAGTCTCTCCTGAGTATTTTACTCAGGTCTTAAAGCCCATGTCACACTGGCCAACGGATGCAAAAAGGACAAAGCGGACGAGCAAAATGTTCCATCCGTTGTTATCCGCTCTCAAAAGGGGCAAAAATTTGCATAACCGGAGCGGATAACATGGACGCGGGGAGGATGCAGGGAGGATGCAAAGCGGATGCGGAACGGAAGCCCAGCAGATGGAAGCGGATGGGAGTGGGTGGCACATCCGCAGGGCTTCCGGGGGGCCTCAGCAAAGCGGACGCAGAACGAATGAAGCGGATGCAGAACGGATGCCGAACGGATGAAGCGGATGCACAGCGGATGGACAGCGGAAGCCTAACGGATGCCTGGCATTAATTGCACATGCGGGGAGGATGCATTGTGTCAGCCCCGCGGATATAACGGAAGCAGCTCGGAAGCAGGTCGCCATTCAGAGGAAAGACCTGCTTCCAGACACATCGACTGCCTTGCCTGCCCTGCCTGCATGTCTGCCTGCCAGCCTTGCTGCCAACCTTGCTACCAGCCTTGCTGCCAGCCTTGCTACCAGCCTTGCTGCCAGCCTTGCTGCCAGCATCCCTGCCAGCCTTGCTGCCAGCCTGCCTGCAAGCCTTGCTGCCAGCCGGTCTGCCTGCCAGGCTTGCTGCCTGCCTTCCTGCCAGCCTTGGTTCATGTCTGCCTGCCAGCCTTCCTGCCAGCCTTGGTTCATGTCTGCCTGCCAGCCTGCCTGCCAGCCTTGGTGCCAGCCTCCCTGCCAGCCTTCCTGCCTGCCTTGGTTCATGTCTGCCTGCCACCTTGGTGCCTGCCTGCCTGCCAGCCTGCCTGCCAGCCTTAGTGCCAGCCTCCCTGCCAGCCTTCCTGCCAGCCTCCCTGCCAGCCTTGGTTCCTGCCAGCCTCCCTGCCAGCCTTGGTTCCTGCCAGCCTCCCTGCCAGCCAGCAACCCCACAACCATGCGGAAGCACAGCAAGTCTCAGCCATCTGCTGCCAGCCCTGGCAAGAGGGACAGGGTTACCATCCCGCCCCCTGGCCTTCACTCTGGTTCTGCTGGGGCTTCTGCAGCACGGGCTCGCTCTTCTGGGGCTGGCGCTTCTGCTGCTTCTGCTTCTGGAGGAGCTGATGACAAGCACTCCAGCACCAGCCACCTCCACAGCACCTGGAACCTTCACCCATGAGACTGAGCGACCCAGAGGAGTGCCAGAGACTCATTTTTGTTTTATAGCTTCTTGTCAATAAAGTATATTTTTGATTCATACACTTGCTTCGTTTCTTTTTTTTAATAAAGTCTTGCTGGAAACTGTTAGAAATGGTTTAAGCCTTTGCATGCTTGTGGGATGGGTAAGGATAGCTTTGGGATGGGTTAGGATACCTGTGGGATGGGTAATAGCTGTGGGATGGGTTAGGATAGCTGCGGGATAGATAAACCTCCAGTGCAAGCATAGTGGGACTGTATGGTCCATCCTCCCAGGTGCCACACCTACTGCCCTTTATTATCAATAATAATGTAATAATTATCCACACATGTCAACATAAACACAACTCTTTATTAAACGCCCTGTTCATTGTAGGCTAACCAAACATACATGGCCCAATCTCATCTGTGTGATGAGACAGGCTGAAGGAAGCATCCATTAAGCATCTACCATCCTGTCTTGCCACTCCACTGCTCCAGCTGGGGAGTTGCACCATTGTCTCAGGATGTTGCGCTGCTTCTTCGCTTCATTTGAGGCTCTGTTGGGGCCTTGCACATCCTCAGTGTTGATCAGGTTTTGCCCTTGCCTCCATTCCCCAGGCTCCATGACCCCATTGCCTAGTTGGAGGTCCACGAGCCTGTTCTGCAAGACTGGGTAGTGGGTGCGCATGAGACTGTGCAGGATGCAGCAAGCTTCCATGATCCTCCTCACGGTCTCTGGGCAATGCTGCATAGTGGTGAGAAATACCTGGAACCTGTTGGCCAGGATGCCAAAGGCATTCTCCACCACCCGCCTTGCCCTGGACAGCCTGTAGTTGAAGATCCTCTCTTCACGGGTGAGGAGTCTGGAGGTGTAGGGCTTCATGAGGTAGGTTGTGAGGGAGAAGTCATTTTCCCCTACGATGAAGTAGGGCACATCTTGTGTGTCATTGGGCAGGGGTTCTGGATCTGGGAAGCCCACCATGAGGTTGCGTTCCAGCCCCTCCTTGAGGTGACTGGCGTTGTATACCTGGGCATCCGAAGATGAGCCGTTGCCTGAAGCATCGATGTACATGAACTTGTAGTCAGCATCGACCATGGCAAAGAGGACGATGCTGAAGAAGCCCTTGGAGTTGAAATAAGTGGACCCCGACTTGGCTGGAGATTTGCAGGCCACGTGCTTGCCATCTATGGCTACAATGGTGTGGGGAAAGTTCCACTTCTGATACCACTGCTCTGCAACTTTCTTCCATCCTTCTTCAATGGAGGGGTACTGGAGGAGCTCCTTCTTGTATTCTTCGATGATGGCCTGCACCACTTCTCTCACCACAATGCTGATGGTGTTGGATGGCACCCTCCAGCCGTTCTGCATGCTCCTGTAGGAGGTCCCTGAGGCCAGGTGGTGCAGAGTGAGTGCCACCTTGAGCCCAGGTTCCAGGCTGGGCCGGAAGCTGGTGTTTGCCTTGGTCAACCTGGGTGTCAGGCACTGCACAACTTCGTCAAACATGGCTGGCGGCATCCTCATGAAGTTCTGGAACGCCTGAGTGTCTTCGCTCCTGAGTTCCACCATCAGCTTGTTGTACAGTCTGTCCTCCGCTCTACTGGCGAACCATCTTCGGACCCAGACTCTTTTTGGGTGGCTCCTTTTCTTCTCACAGTAGTGTTCACAGAGCCTGCAGATTCGCACTGTTGCAGAACGATGGTGGCTGCCGAAAGGATTTTGTTACAATCCACGGTGGACATGACTGGATGCTGTGGAAGAGGAAGAGGCAGATGAAGGCTGCAGAGGTCTGCACAGCTTGGCTGCTGTTCTGAAAGTGCGATGCAGGCGAGTTGCTCCCCCTTTTTATAGGCAGTATAGGTTTTCCGCTAGGCATCCTCTAGGCATCCTGTAGACATCCTTAATATCCGAGATAGGTCCCCTCTGCGAACGTTTTTTCCATTTTAAATGCTTTGTTTCTGTGCTGCATCAGAATCTTTACAGCTTCAAATTCGCAGCAAAAACTCATCCTTTTAGCCTGCCATCTGTCCCTCTCATGCCCAGGTTCAGTGCCAAGCTATCACATATTATACCTTTTGTATTTTGCTTTTATTTTTGTTTTGACACCATTTAGCCCAAGGAAGAGTATGGAAGAATGTAAAAGTATGCTTTGTGTTGGACAAAATTATGGGAAATCGTGTCCAACACCAAAACAATTGGTGAATTGCAGATTTTAGAGTAAGTTTAATTGCTTTGGAGAAATATTCATGTATAGGAAGAAATCATTTCTGTTGATATCTCTGGGTTCTTCAGTGCTACTTTACCTTGACCCAGGGATGGGATCTGATCGGTATAATTATCGGTTCTGTTGCTCTGCATTGCACAGTTTACATGCAATTTATGACCTGCAGGACAGCTGACCAGCACTGTGTGCGGGTGTGCACCAGTTGAAAAAGCCCTTTTTTCCTGCTTTTTCAGCTGCAGCTGTGCTGCACAAAGCAGCTGAGGTTGAGAAAGCAGGAAATAAAAGACAGGTAAGAGCCCAGGCAGATGGGTGGGCCAAAACAGCACCAGACATAGAACCAGTTCTATGTCTGCTGCTCTTCAGAGCAACTGGTGCTACAGAGGTGGACAAAACCGGTAGAATCCCATCCCTGCCTTGACCCCTGGAAAATCAGTATGTCTATGCCTCCCTTATAGAAGGAAAGGTAAAGACTTTAACATATTACAGAGTTGGCAAGGCCTTGTAGGTCATCTAGTCCAGGGGTGGCCAACCTTTTGGACCTCAGGGACCACCAAACTCATAATTTTAAATCCCATCGACCAGAAACCCTGGGAAAATCCCCAAAAAATTCTGCAGGAATATTCCCTATCCCTTTTTCCTACCGATCGATCATTCTTTATTTGGGATCTCAGGATACCATCTCCAGCTCTGTTCTCAGAGAGAGAGAGAGAGGGAGAGAGAGAGACTTTTGGCTTCATGCAAGGAAAGCAGCAGAAACAGCAGAAGTCTTTCTTTCTCTCCCCCAAACTCTGCCAAAAACGAGCCTTTGTGAGACTTGTCACGCCAGCACAGCCTCTTGGAGCAGGATGTCTTGTAGAGTCCCAAAGACCCATTTCTGGCAGAGTTTGTGGAAGAGAAAGAAAGACTTTTGCTGCTTTCCTTGTGTGCAGACAAAAGTAGAAGAAGAAAGAAGCAGAAAAAAGCAGCCCAGTGGCTAGGCGAGGCATGTGGGGTGCATGGGGTAAGTCCCCCCTCAACCCTTTTTTCCCTCCCCTCACTACCTTGTGTTGTTTGCAATACAAGCCTTGTGTTCCCACAGGCCATGTGGGTGGCACAGCCTTGTGTTCCCGTGCATCCTGGATTAATTGCTTTGGGGTGGTGCTTAGGGGGTGACTTTTCTCTGTGGATCGCCAAAACTTTCTCATGGACCACCAGTGGTCCCCAGCCCACTGGTTGGTGATCACTGATCTATTCCAACCCCCCACCCAAGCAGGAGACCCTACACCATTTCTGTCAAATGGCTGTCCAGTCTCTTCTTGAAAGTATCCAGTGATGAAGCTTGCACAACTTCCAAAGGCAGGCAGGCTGGGTGTTCCATTGGTTGTTCTCACTGACAGAAAATGTCTCTTTATTTCTAAGTTGAATCTTTCCTTGATCAGTTTCCATCCATTATTCCTTGACTGTCCTTCCTTGATCGAGACTGAATTCCTAGTGGCTGACTTTGTTTTTGTCCCTTGAGTTCCTAATTTCTGGGACCCATTCAGCTAGCCTGACCCTACTTAGCTTTTGGAAATCAGGCAAGGTTAGCTAGATACTACCTGTTGTGGTCAGCCGGCAGCCTGCGGAGACCTCAGAAAAGTCAGACAGTGGGGAGGAACATGGGCCAGTCTGGGAGTCTGGGGAGGACTTGGATGAAGGTTCTGCATCTGATACAAAGATGGGGCCAGGGCCATTTGGGAGTTTTGTGCTGACTCTGGAGCCTCCAGAATCTGACAGCAGTGAGGCAGAGGAACAAGGGGAGCCTGTTCCCAGTGCATGTGCACACAGAACTGCCAGAAGGCAAGAAGAGTTAAGACAAAAGGGGCAACTCGGGAGTAAGGCTTGGAGGTGATTGGCCCTCCTATAAGACATAAAGGAGGAGCAAAGGACAGGAACTTTTGCAGGAAGCAACTTTGTTCCTATTGGTCGGTTTGAAACCTGAAGTTCTGTGTTAAATTCATGTTCGGTTTGGCCTTGTATAACTAATTGGAAATTTAGGCGTTGGCAGCATTCCAAGGACGATAAAGGTGCGTGTTTATCAGACTTATCCTGAAGGACTTTGGCAGACTTCCATGGGACTATTTACAAACTGTTTGAGACTCATTATAAGGTTTGAATGACTAAAATTCACAGCCCTTGAAATAAAGAAAAAAGGGGTTAATGTGTGTTTGTTGCCTCAGTCAGCCTTGGTCAGAACACTACCTTGTGAGGAGTCAGTGGAGTTTCAGGAGAAATAATTGTATGAGGGGTGGGAAAGCTTTGTTTTTTCCCTTGTATACATTCTATTGTTCCTTGGCTGCTTGGCCTTTTATACCAATAATCCAAAGAAAAATGTGCCAGCTACCAATGAGTTATATGATGAAATCAGCCAAGCAGCAAGCTGCAGTTTTTGTTTCTGAAAGATAGTGAGATCTCAGTTTATTGCCATAACGACAGGGAATATGAGTCCTTATTAGGACCAAACACCCCCTCCCCCGGAAAAGCAGATATAATGTACTAAAGCCTTCTGATATTCTTTTCAATAGCACAAAAGCTGTTTCAGAATGAAATGTGATTCGGTTAATTTTTTTAAGTCAAACACTTCCATTTCAGGGGCTCTTCCCATGAAAGGCAATTAACAGAGTTGTTTTTCTTCTCATTGGAATCTGTTTTCTAAAGTGAATTCAACAAGATCCACTTTCAGTGATGAGCGGTGACCTCTTTTAATCACTGCTGTCCACCGATGGGCCTGTCAGGCAATTTAGCTTCAGGTGCATAATAGCAAGTTATTACAGAGATAGAATCACTTTAAATTTCTAGACAGTGGAAGCCTTCCCAGAATCCATTAGCGCCTGATTGAATTACTCAGATTTGAGCACGGGAAGGTTCTGTACCGCAGCATGTAATCCATGAGAGTAACTAATCATATCATATTGATTTAGACGCTGCAAGAATGGGAAATCTAATTGTGAGATGGTGAAAGCTTATTGGGGAATCTGGACTAATGACTGTGTTTGTAATCCCATTTGCAGGTGAAAGTTCTGAGCATATCTGTGAAAGAAATGTAGAAAATAACACCCTTTTACTGGACTTTGAAAGCCCAATAAGGAGGGGGAAGTCCCCAGGGGTGTTTATCTTAATGACAGTATTGTGGTGTGCATTTCAGCAGTTTTATCTTTCCACTAGATTTTGTTTTGTTTTGCTTACTTTTGCTGCTGGAAATGATGTTTGACTAATGCAGCAAACAATAGGGCAAGATGTGTTAACCATCGCAAATGCAGCGAGAGACAGGCTCTCTTCAGTTCTCTTCTATCAGGAAGCAATTAAGTATAACTTGTCCTTCACCCTTGCTGGAATTCATGGATCTGTCCTGAATTAGGATGTTGTTCGAAAGTGATCTTTTGTCTTTAAGCCTGACGGAGTAGTGGCATTCTTAAGATCCATGCTCTTAGAGGAAAAAAACTCAGCACATTTATCTTATGGGGTTGAAGAAGCCAATAACAGTATTTTGTCCAGATGGCTTTCTTTGTTCGTAGTTTTTTTTTTTTCCCCCCAACACAGCAACAGCAAACAAAATAATTTTACAATGCTCCTTTCATCCTGACATGTTGAGCAGTTGACCTTCAGTTAGATCTTTGCAACACAATTCTGTGTCTATGGCTCTCACGTGATAACTTTGTGTGCTGTTTTGCATTTAATGAAAATGTATGGTCCATTTATTGCATGACAATTAGGCTTAATGTCTTTCATCTATTCTCTTTGTAATGTTCTAGTAGTGTAGCCTGGGGCTATGGAAATATACCTCTACAATATCATGACTCATTTAGCCAACTTTTGACATGGCGATATGTTCCTTAATAAAGCATGATTAAGCGTCTTTATTCCATGCAGATGAAGCATGCTTGTACTTATCAAAACTGTGAATTCAGCGTGCCACCTTTAACATCCAACTTAAATCCTAAACTGTGGCCATTTCTGGGCAGGGGACTGGAATGGCATTACAATGTAGTCAGATGCTTTCTGTTTCAGACAAGAAATGGCTCCAATATGTGAAGTAACTGGCTTTCACAACCTGGTGTTCTCCAGATGTCTTGCAATGGCAGATTCAAGAATTTTTTGGGGGGCAAAACATTGTAATCCCAATGCATTGTAAGGCTCCATTGTTGGGACCCTGCTTTAGAATATAGGCTCTATGCTTTTGTGCTCTAAAGGCCTTAGATCAGGGGTATCAAATTTGTAGCCCATGGGCCAGATGCATCATGTGTTGGCTACACCCACTCCCAGTTTAGCAGAGGGGAAAAAGTCACTATATGTCACATGACAACAATGTGACACTGCGAGTTTGATACCCTTGCCTTAGATCAGTGTTTCTCAACCTCAGCAATAAGATGTGTGGACTTCAACTCCGAGAATTTCCTAGGCAGCAAAAATGCCAAGCTTGAGAAATTCTGCCTTGGGTAGTTCACAGGAGGTAAAAATGGGGAAGGTAGCACAAGCTGGGTAGAGTGGTTTCTGCAAGTCAATGGTTAACAAAGACTTTCAATGTCCAATTGGATTGAAAGCAATCGTAGGAATATAACAAGTAAATTGAAGAGGATAGAGACTTCTTCTTGAATATATTCAGCATTATTTTTTAAAGGACTCTCTTATCTCAGTTGATGTTAAGTGGGTAACCTAGGTTTGACCTTCTGACTCATTTTCCTCCCAATCTCTCCTAAACAATTTCCCCTATACAGAATTGAAGGATTACTTAAATAAACTATCTCTTCCCAAACTGTTCTACTTCCCTAGGCAATTAATTAATCCTTTAATTTCACAAAATATAGCCCGATTTAACCAAAGTTTCAATTAGGAAAATGTAACTATCCTAGACTAGTCCAAGTCCAAAAATGCCAGGGAATGTCTAGAAGCCTGGCACTCTTGACCAATCAGTCATCAATAGACACTTAGACATTAAAAATTTCTATAGCAGGGATGTCAAACTCGTGGCCCATGTGCTGGATGCATCACATGCTGGCCCTGCCCCCACCTAGTTTAGCGAAGGGGAAAAAAGTCCCGATACATCACGTGACACCACTGTGATGATGTGAGTTTGACACCCTGATCTATAAGCTATGCAAAAGAAACTATCACCCAACCCAAAAAGGAACAAAAAGACTCCAGCACCTCTCCACCACCAATCAGCACCCAGATCAGCATAGATTAACTCCAAGGTTAACTCCATCAGACCAATAATCAAGTAAACAATATCCCAAAGCCATCAGTAAACAGCCCAACCAAAGAATCTCTAAGAATCCACCTGGTCAGGCAAAATACCAGAATATAAATTGATAGCAAACAGCATTCCTTCCTAGCACTGATGATATTACCTAATTAGGGTAATGAAATGTCCATAAGAAAACAAGCAAGCTCAGAGATCATCAAGGATCCCTCAGTTAATTTAATACCCACCCACCAGTTTCCGAGGTGGTCTTCAGCAGGTTTTGACCAGTTCTGGAGAACCGGTAGCAGAAATTTTGAGTAGTTTGGAGAATTGGCAAATCCCACCTCTGGCTGGAGATTTTACAGTATCCTTCCCCTGCCATGCCCACCAAGCCACGCCCACGGAACTGGTAGTAATTTTTTTTAAAAAAATATTTTAAAATTTTAATTATGAGACTACAACACAGTACATCCAACTTAGCCTTGTTTTACATATATACATTTTACTTCATCATTTATAATCTCCTTATTTGAAATATTATTTACTAATTAATCTAACCATAACTACTAACGTTTCGACCTTGTCTTCTTCTAGGGGTGGAATTCAAATTTTTTAACAACTGGTTCTGTGGGCGTGGCTTAGTTGGTGGGCATGGCTTGGTGGTCATGTTATAGACTGGGCGTGACCAACTCAATATCACTCATATCGAGGCACACATCTCCTCTCCTGGCCTCTCATGACTGTGGGGATGCTGCAACAGTTGTAAGTGTGAAAAATGGTCATAAGTCACATTTTTCAGTGCCACTGTAACTTTGAATGGTCACTCCACACAAGCAAAGTACCAGCAAAGGAGGGAAAAAAACCTCCAGTGAAGTTCTTGAGACAGAAAGTCTAGTCCTTCCAAGAATGTAATAAGGGTTAATGGAAAGGCAGTTTTTGTAAGCAACACCAGAATGTTTCCTTCCTGCCTTCCTTACAGGATTAGGCCAGTAATTTCTTCTAACAACCGGTTCTCCGAACTGCTTAGAATGTTATCAACCGGTTCTAGCAAATAGGTGCAAACTGGTAGAATCCCATCCCTGTCTTCTTCTATATAACCACTGATAAAATTTATTCCATGTTTTATAGTATTTAGATTCTTCATCTTTTAATTCTAAAGTTAACCAATCTGATTCTGCACATGCCATAATTTTTCTTATTATCTCTATTTCTGGATAATTTGAATCCCACCACTGACCAGTTTGTATCTGAAGTGGCTCCAAACTCACAGCTGCCAGCTCCCTGAGCAAATGGCCAGCACAAAGATATCCCTTTTAATGCGTATTCCTTGCTTGCTTACTCTCTTGTAATCTGTTCCTCTCCATTGGATGTAAATACAATCATTAATTTCCCCTTGCTGATTATCCCAGAGTAGAGGATTCCAAAGGATGGTAGAGTGGATAAAAGGACTCTAATCCTGATCCCTTTTCTCCAGCTTCCTTATCAGTAGAGTTCTGGAATATAACCTTCCCTGCTGTTTGGACTCACTGGCTGTTTGAGGTCATATCCTTCTGATGCTATAAATATGTCCCAGGCAATGTCTTAATAAAACTTTTCCAAGATTTATTAGTGTGCTGCCATATTCCTTAGTGTCCTTCATTCTTTGGTATCCATCCTACAAATTCTAAATTAGGTGTCAACACACAGATTAATGAAAACAGCAGGACATGGATTTATTTTGTAAACTTTTTGGGTAATGTTCATTTGAACACTATGGCTGGTTGAGGAGACAGTTATCCATCTCTTTCCTAAAATATAATCCCTTATGGTGGAAAAGTCTATGCTGTCTAGACTACTTTCATGTGATGTTTTGAAGTTTGCTGTGGATAAAGATTATCTGAAGGCAAACACATTTCCTTTCCTTCGATTGTACACCAGTGACTCAGAACTTTGGACTGAATGCAAAATCTCCTGAGTATGAAATAATGAGAAGAATGCAAAGAAAGAGCTCGTGACTAAATTAAAATCTAACTTTTCAGCCTGCCTTCTCTACTACAAAGTTTTCAGAGCAATTTTAAGAAGCGTTAGACCTCAATTCCCAGAATTCTCCAACCAGCTGACTGGGAAATTCTGGGAGTTGAAATCCACACATCTTAAAGTTGTTAAGATTCAGAAACACTGCTATAGTAGTACTTGCAAGTTAGAATTCCTAACGCTGAGAGGTGGTATTTCTCAGACAAGAGTGAGGTAGATGCTAATAGATACTGTGACTTCAGCTTATTGGCAGTTCTGATTTTCTGGATATATGCATTGAAATTTGCTGACAACAAGCATCTTCAATACAAGGATTGAATACTCCAGGAAATGTTGACTTAATTAGCTTTGGTTTGAACAGCTGTTCTTTTTGTGAACCCTGTTGCAGATAAAGCAGGGGTGTCGAATTTGATTACATTGAGGGCCATATCTAGGTTGTGTTTGGCCTTGGGACTGGAGTGGGCCTGGCCAGTGTGGGCGTAGCCAGCTTGACATCACTTGTGTTGGGAGCACCTGTGGCCCAAGTGCTCTGGCAGAGAAAACGGGTTCCCGAGCTCCGTTTTTGGCTGAGAGGGCCTCCTGCAACCTTCTGCCAGCAAAAATGGAGCTTGGGAGGGCCATGTTTTTGCTGGCAGAGGCACCATGGGCTGGTCCTTCATAATTTCTAGGGCTCCCCCATGGGCTGGATCTAAGTACTCCCTGGGAAGGATCTGCCCCCCCCCCCCCGGGCTTTGAGTTTGACACCCTTGAATTACAGCATATCTGTGCTTCAAGTTCAAAGTCAGGTAGGACTCCTGCCTGTTGGGGGAAATGATATTTATTATCAAGATGTACCACAAATTTTGTTTTGTGCTTCTTGTTTATCCGTTTTTATTCCTTAAACCCTATCTTTATACACTTATTCCCAGCTATCCTAATTCATCTCTCGTATCTATCCTATAGTTTAGACCAGGGGTCTTCAAACTTGACAGCTTTAAGACTTGTGGACTTCAACTCCTAGAATTCCTCCTCCAGTCCAATTCCTGTTAGCTCAGGAATTCTGGGAGCTGAAGTCCAGAAGACTTAAAGCTGTCAAGTTTGAAGGCCCTTGGTTTAGACAGTTTGTGTGGAAGAGAGTTAAAATAGCTCCTTCTTATGAGTTTTCAGAGTGTATATCTCATGATGTAAGTGGTCTGCTTCAATTTGACAAGATTTCTGTCTATAGATGAGGAACAATAAAGGAAGCTGCTAAGAACTTTAGTGTGACTTTCTTGGTTTTTGGAGACTGATACCAATCTCAGAATTTTCATTCTTATCTTATTTCAAATGAGAGTCGTTTTCATGGGCCAAATGTTCATATGACTTTCCTTGTCTTGGGGGTACCAGATCTGGGAAACAGATGGATGGTAGCAGAGAGATGCCAAAACCTTCTGTTAGCTGAGTTTTAACTTTCATAGTCCAGTTAAATTGGACTAGGGTAATTCTACTAATATTCCCTTTCCTGCATATAGAAAGTTATTTATTTAGAAACACAACTGTAAATGAAACTGTTTTTTTATAAATGAAAGTAAATACGAAATATATATATAAAACCAGTGGCGGCCTAAAAACTTTTACAACTGTTAGCTTATCTGAACAATGGTTAACTCTGCTGCTATTTTTTTTAAACATTTACTGATGCTTTCTCTTAAAATCTAGTGTAATACCCTAACCACTACACAAGACTAAGTTTCCTTCTCTTTTTGCTACTGTGTTCAATACTGATTCTTCCACAGGGAAACTTTTGGCTGTACAAGGAAGTGTGTAGATAAAACGATAGAGCCTAGCTTTTTGATGGGCTACAACAGAACGTCAAATGAAGTGTGCAGGGTGCAATGGTGATATTCAATCTTTTTTTACTACCGGTTCTGTGGGTGTGGCTTGGTGGGTGTGACGTGGCTTGGTGGGCATGGCAGGGAAAGGATAGTTTAAAATCCCCATTTCTACCCCACTCCAAGGGAAGGATATTGTAAAATCTCCATTCCCTCCCCACCCCACTAACCTGCTTTTTAGCTCCATTCTCCTGTGCAGGATAACAAAAGAAGACCCAGCCAATCAGCTGGGACTTGGGAGGCAGAGAATAGATGGGGGCAGGGCCAACCAGAGGTGATATTTACAGGTTCTCCGAATTACTCATAATTTCTGCTACCCATTCTCCAGAACCTGTCAGAACTGGCTGAATACACCTCTGATGGTGTGAAAGATTTGCTTTCTATCAATTAAAGTGATTATTGATAACTTGTTTGGGAATTAGACTAATTTCTTAAAACTGAATCCTGTCTAGCACTACTCACAAGGACTACATTTACCGACAGAACATCAGGGAAGATATTTCTGCACCAATTGCTGCAAAACTATGGGAGGTTAGGATAGGCCTGAGATCATTCTTCTGCACTTCCCATAGATACCAACCTGCAGGACAATCTCATCTGCCATCATCAGGCTTCTGTATTGTGTTTGTCTGTGAGTCAGGCTTTCACAGCCATTTCAGTTTTAAATTTGGGGCTAGCCTACTGCTGTGCCAGAATGGTTTTTTCTTCATCCTGATTGGTTGGGAGTCTTGGTCTGTGTTTATTGGTCTTGGAGTTTGCTGTGTTCTGCTTGATTGGTCTTTCTAATATCTTCTGTCTGTTTTGTGGCTTTTTTTGTCTTGATTAGTTGGCAACATTGTGTTTCCTATATTGGAAGCTTTTAGTGCAGCTTGGCTCCGAGTAAATGGATAGCTATCATTTATTAGGAAGCTAGGTTTCATCTGGTGCCTGTTTGTGCCCAGGTGTTTGCCTGGCTTGTGGTGTGGAGATTTTTTGTTTGTGAGTGCAGGTTTCCAAATAATTGACAGTCTGGTGGAATCATCTCTTCCACCAGACTGTCTCTTCCACCAGACTGTGGAAGCCTGAGGAAGAGCTTTAACTCATTTAATTATCTCTTTTCTAGACATATAGAAAATACATTTGGTTGGGATGGGAGAGAGTATGAGATTAAGTGGTTCCTTTTTTGTAGCCTGTATTACCTATTTAGGTTTAGTTGTCATGAATCTCAACGTTAAGATATCAACTTTCTGTTCTGGAGTGACTGCAAATCCTTCAACAACACAATCATGGGAGAATAACACCCATATCATTTGATTTCTATAAGATTTTTATGTTTTGGATCTGTAAAAGAGGACAGCTGCTTTTTGGTCAAAGTAAAGCAAGGCTCTTCAAACTTGGCAAGTTTAAGACTTGTGGACTTCAAACCCCAGAATTCCTGAACTAACATGACTGGAGGAGGAATTCTGGGAGTTGAAATCCACAAATCTTAAAGTTGTCAAGTTTGAAGACTCCTGTTGGGGATAAACCTGGTTCTGATCCAGACCAAACCATACTTTGCAAATCAGAAAGCTTGCACAATGTCTACCTAATATTGGTTGGAGAACTCAATTTGCCTGTGGGATCAAAGGAAAAAAAGGCAAAAGAATATGATTCTGCTTGAGCTCTCTAGCCAAGAACCTACAGAATTGTCAAGTAGAAAATAGATCCACCTGCAAGAGATTTATTCTAAACTTGGTCTCAGACCAAGATACATTTTTCTATGTCAAGAACTACATCTGAGTTATAATCAGCACATGTATCATTCCAATATCGTTGAATTTAGCTGATTCTATCCACACTCAGGTCTGTCTACAAAAACAGAAAGGTTCTGGCCTTTAAACATTAAGTTTAAAGTATGCCTAGATTCTTAAAATCTCTATGCATAAAGTCTCCCCCCCCCATGCAATAGATAAGCTCTGTCTGTCTGCAATGTGTATTCCAAACAGTCAAGATCATAGAACATAGAATCATAGGACTGGAAGGGCCAAGAACACAGAAAACACTGTCATAGAAAGATTGCAAATGCAGTAGTCCAAAACCAGTCTGAAGATCAGAATAATATAAATGCTATCAAGAATCCAGAAGAGGAAGAGGGAAACCAACGTTTAGGAATCTGTTTCAGGAAACGGAGCCAGAAATAAATAAATAAATAAATAAATAAATAAATAAATAAATAAATAAA
>BLBF01000022.1:2286677-2334810 GCA_015471245.1 Laticauda colubrina | reverse complement strand
CATTTCATCACAAACTCTAGGAGGCTCCCAAATCTGGTTTAAAAATCAGGCTGAGTATGCAACCAAGGGTAATTTATTGAAGTTGTGTATCACCCGACTCCCCAAAACTCTGGACAGCTGACAACATGAAACAAATTACAATAAAATCAATAAAAGGTAAAGATAAAAGATGGCAAGTGTGACAAAGCAAGGGGCTCACGATCTCCAAATGTTAGAGACTTCAATTCCTATTAACCATAGGACAATTGCATAGTGCTATGGGAATGGTAGTCCTTCAAAACAATAGGAGGGCAATCAAATTATTCACACCCTAGTTAACAATTCTCTGGCTAGATGTTAGCAGCCTACTTTTCTCTTCCATTTAGTCTGAAGTTGGTACTAGTTATATCCAAAGGATTCATTAGTTATGATTTTCTGCAATATGACAGTTTTATATAATAGGCTTTCTGTTAATGATGTACTTCTGGGAAATATTTTGTTATGCTTGCATTCAAGCCTATAGAAGACTCCCTTGGTTTGGCTTGCCTTGGAATAATTAGCATTTATCTGGGCTCTTAAGAAAGAACAAGGATGGTTTTCACAGCTTCTTTCATTATGTCTTTTCAAGGGCCCTAGCTCTGCTGAAGGAACTCTGAATGACTTGCTGTAAGAATATTGATAATGAGTTTTCATGGAAAGCAAACAGTGCCAGTAGCTGTTGTCTTTGGACAGCCCTTCACAAAGAGTGTCTTGATCAATCTCTTGTTCCATGCAAACCATATAAATCTTAATATTTCTCTTCCTTTTATGTAGGCTTTGTAAACCCAGGCGCTGGTGTCTGTAAATCCCAGCTGATGATTTCACTTAGGTTCACACTGCATACTATGTAGTTTATTCAATAAATCCAAATTGAAACAAGTCATAGTTTAGTGCAGTGTGTGACCCTGTGTGTGTGTGTGTGTGTGTGTGTGTGTGTGTGTGAGAGAGAGAGAGAGAGAGAGAGAGAGAGAGAGAGAGATTTAGTGGTGGGATTCAAATTTTTTTACTACCAGTTCTGTGGGCATGGCTTGGTAGGCATGGTTTGGCTTGGTGGACGTGGTGTGGTTTGGTGGGCATGGCAGGGGAAGGATACTGTAAAATCTCCATTCCCTCCCCACTCCTGGGGGAAGGATACTACAACATCTCCATTCCCTCCCTACCCCACTAACCTGCTTTCCAGCTCCATTCTCCTGTACAGGGCAACAAAAGAAGACCCAGACAATCAGCTGGGACTCAGGAGGTGGAGAAAAGATGGAAGTGGGGCCAGTCAGAGGTGGTATTTGCTGGTTCACCAAACTACTCCAAATTTCGCTACCGGTTCTCCAGAACTGGTCAGAACCTGCTGAATACCATCTCTGTTGTGACTGGAAGTCAAGCATGGAGATACTCAGATTCATTTCCATTCTATGGGGCTAAAAGATTGCCCTGCTTGAAATGGAATTCTCTACTTCGTAACTCCACTTATCTTGATGGACAGCAAAGCTTTCTGACATACTAGTTGAGTATGTGCTCAGATTGTAATGGCACCTGTGATACTGCAGCTCCTGTTTTAGGTTTGCTGATTCTGTGTATTATTGTGGTTATGAAGTACCTATATGAATTCCAGTGTCAGAGACAGGCCTGACAATAACTTGAAGTGTAGGGTCTGCCGTTGCATTGTTTTATATGAGTAGAAGGAACTAATTATAGGAATCTTTCTCTATTTTGAGCTCTCTGTCCTTGTTTCAGAGCCTTTCACTATGCAAAATGCTACAGGGCCCTTTCAGTAATGGGACTATCTTATTTTCTTCTTTTTTCAAGGGGCAGACTCATTCTACTTTATGTCTTCTATCATTGGGTAAATGATTGGTTCTGTTTTGGGATGGTTGATTGTTGACTTCTTATTTGATGCATGTTATTTATTTTTAATCATTTGGTTAAACATTCCCGTGGTCCAATGTTTTGCTGTCCTAAAAGAAAAAAATTAAAAATAAGCCAAATATTTTTTAAAAATGTCCCTCAATACAGTGGGTATATTTGGTATTATCATTAATTTTAAGAATGAAGAATGGTAGCTTTGTGGAAAATCTACTTCTATCACATGTAAGGTAGAGAACTAAACGTTAATCCTAAAAAAACTGGTGTGATGTGGGTGTATTTTAGTGATTATTTTGTAGATAACCTTAGATAGATCCAAAAATAAATATCTTTACCTTGACTGTATTGAATGATTTGAGATGTTTTGATTATTCTAGATTTTTATACTATATTTTTGTCATCTAAGCATATCAAGATTGTTCTCCTGAATCTTTGTGGATAGGATCTGATGAATAATCCTAAATAACAAATCAACTTTGTCTAATTTGGTATTTTAGAAGGGTTGACAATAATATCCTGAATTCTCAGCCAGTATAGACAACGTAGCTGGGAGGTACATTTAAAGAAATTAAAGATTCAGGCTCTAAGGAAAAACACAAAAATAGACTCTCAAGGATGGAGTATAACACTAGTAAATCATGGGAAAAAGAGGAGATGATTAGGTGAAAGACAGGACTGAGCCCTTAGAACAATGCTTAATATGAATATATGATAGGTTTAATGTTAGGCTTGCTTAAATCTCAAATGGAATGTTACCCAGGATTATAAAGGTGTTCCAATTAGATTGTGATGTTAAAATAAAGAGGCAAATCTCTTTCATACCCAAGGTTAGAGAACTACATGACAATGCTTGAATCCATGGAAAAACAAAAATAAAAACAGTGTTTCTAATTTAATTCCTGTTCACTTTTATGACATGCTTGCAACTGAAGCCTTAGGCCCGGTCCCACTGCACTTACGGATGCAAAGAGGATGTAAAACATTTAAAAAAGCTTGCCATCTGTTGGAAAACGCTATGCATCCGTTGTGTACTCACTGCATACGTGTTTCAGACGCTCTATCCGTCGAGCATCCATCCACTGCAATTTCATCCGTGCAAGAAGTTTTGAGCTGCACAAAACTTTGTGAATGGATGAACTTTCTGCTGTGTACGATGTACTTCCGCGACATATACGGACAACAAACGTTCTATGTCCATTATCCATTAAACATCCACTCTCTCCTCTCTGCATCCTCTGGACATCCTTGCAACTCACATCCGCTGCAGCTGAAAACGGAAGGAGGGAGGAAACAAAAGGTAAACAGAACGTCTACACAGCATATGCATGTAAGCATATGCATCTCGTATATAAAGTATTAAAAACGGACAAAACATTTGTATCTGGGATGTATCTCGTATATTTAGGATGTCTGGAGTATGTTTAGACTATGTAGAAGGACACCTAGTGAAGAACCAATATTTTCTATAAAAAGGGGGAGAAAATAATCTGGATCGCTGGGATGGTGGACCATACAGTCCCACAATGGTTGCATTATCCCACAACTATCCTTATCTATCCCACAAGCATGCAAAGGCTTCACCATTTTTTCAAAGTTTTCACCAACACTTTATTAAGTAAAAAAAATGAACCAAGTAAACTAAGTGTGTTAAGCAAAGATAACCTTTATTAACTTTCTTAGGTAAACTTTAAGAGTTTATTAAATAAGCAAAATGAACCAAGTAAACTATTAAGTGTCTTTAGCAAAGATAAACTTTCTTAGGTAAACTTTATGACTGTATTAAATAAGCAAAATGAACCAAGTAAAGTGTCTTAAGCAAAGATAAAGTGAACAAGTAAACAACTCAGTCTCTGACACTATTCTCAGCCATTCTGAGTCATGTCCATGGTCTCAGCTGTTCAGCGGGCAGGGATTGTGGAGGTGGCTGTGGCTTGAATGCTGGTCTGAGGCACCATTGGGGTGCTTGGCCCCAAGGATACAACAGGTGGTGGTGTGTTCAGGAAGCTATCCGAGAGCTGACTTGGTCCCATGAGGTTGAAAGGCCCTTCATCAAGGACTTAAGATGTCAGGCCCAATACTGATGACAGATTGTCCATTGACGGGCTTTGCTATGGGGTAGAGGAAGGGTTGGGAGGAGTGTAGTGGGGCTGTCTGGTCTGCAGCTGGGTGGGGACTGGCGTCTGTGGCGTCCAATGAACCTGGGCTTGGACTGGGAAATTCTGCTTCTGCTGTGGGAAGTCCTGGTAGTTGTAGCCTTGGTAGGTGAGGGGCTGTTGAAAGCTGTGGAAGGGCTGTGACATCGCCTGGGGTGGAGGAGCAGACCTGGACTGGGTAGGAGCAGCTTCAGCTGGGCCTTGAGGGTTGTGCAGAAGTGTTGTGATCTTCTGCTTCATCACCTGGTACTGGGCCTCAGGCAGGTCCCTCAGGGTCTGGCTCACGTAGGTGAAGGTGTTCTGGCCCGAGGATGCTCTGTCCAAGTCGACCAGCAGAGAGAGAAGTTCTGTGCTGGTCTTCATTGTGTCCCTGATCTCCAAAAGCACACTGTGGTCCTGGCCCTCCAGTCTGCCTCTCTTCCTGCATCCTCTGGAGCTGGGGGTGGGGGTGGGGGTGAGTTGGCCTCTGGTGGCTGCTGCTTCTTCCTCCATTTGTGACAGCAGGGCATCATCCTCCACGGGATCCTCCAAGTCCGCCGGCATGAGGAGTGCAGCTGTCAGGGGGGTCTCTGCTGTGGGGCCCTCTGAAGATACTTGACTGGACAGGGTAGCTGGCTCCTGGCTGGAAGAGGACTGGCTGTCTGTGGGCTGTCTGAGGGAGAGGGGTCTCAGAGGGGCTGCTCCTTGGTGGCGGATCTAACCTTCCAGGAAACTGCACTTGGCCATGACGTACATCTCCCGGTCAGTGAGCTTGACAGGGCCTTCAGGGGCTTGAGCAGCAGGGCCTTCAGGGGCTTGAGCAGCAGGGCTTGGAGGGCCTTGGGGCTGGTCCACCACAGTAGCAGCAGCAGCAGCAGCTTCAGAGTCAGTGCCAGGGGGTGGGATACTGGTTCTGCCCTTCTTCACCTTGCCAGGGCTTGAACGAGGAGGCACGGCTTTGTCTTCTTGCCTGACTGATGAACCATGGTGTTCCTGCAAGATGTATATGGCAGCACGTCTTTCCCCTGTATGCTGACTGTGTACGTGCTGCATCCTTTTACATACGCGGAGCTGACACAATTCATACTCCCTGTATGCGCAGTGAACACTTTGCACCCGATATACATTCGCATGGCATCCCCTTTGTTTCCTATAGGCATACATGATGCATCCACTTCATCCGCTATGCATCCGCTTTGAAATTCTCCCCCGGATCCCCTTCGGAGGTGTCATCTGCTTCCATCTGTTTTCATCCGCTAGGCTTCCTATGAACATCCATTTAACATCCCTGCTACATACTACCCATGTCTGTTCTTTTCCGTTCTGTTTATGCAAATTTTCGCCACTTTTTGGAGGGGATGCCAATGGGTGGAGCCACCTCCAAAATTTTGCTCGTTCGCTGTGTCCTTTATGCATATGTTTTGCATCTGTCAGCCAGTGGGACCAGGCCTTTAGAATTGTTGTTTGAAGCAGCATTGCCGTTCCTTTTCATAAGGCACTATATTGGTCTTTATTTCCTCTTGAAATCCCAACAGTGCAGAATCTACTCATTTAGAGTTTTGAAATTGCTCTCATGAGGATGTCTTTGAGAACATTGCCAGAGGTTTCCCTACAGGCAAAGCTTCATTTCAACTTTCTTGAGAATCTGTAAACTCCTATTTTGAAAGTGTGCGGGTTGGAGGTTGCTCTCATGTAGAATACTGCACCCTGCAAATTTTTAATTTAATCTCCGATAACTGCCAGGTATCAAAACTGGAACCCAATCTTTGTGTTGAGAAGTACACTGGAAGGACAAGGCAGGAATAAAAAACAAAATGCATATGGAGATGTATTAAATTACTTTACTGTATTGCACTGTAATAAAATGCATTATGCTATCAAATTAGAAAATGTGCTTGGAACAGATTTTCCCAGTATACAATATTCCAGTTCCATTGGACTCCAGTTTCTAAAAGTTCTGCTAGATTTGCCTCTCTGAAGCTGCTCTTTGAATGGCCATCAGTGCCTCTTTCTCTAACCATCAGTTGCAGCATTAGATAGGTGGCTTGTTATTTACTTGGAATCCCAGTTAGTTTAGCCAGTGTTTTTCACACCTGGCAACATCTGACTGCAGAATTCTGGGAGTTGAGGTCCATTCAGTTAAAGATGCCAAAACACTGGTTTAAGTTTTTCCAATGTGGTGTTATTTAACAAAGCATGTATATCCAAACTCCGTGCATATCACTTCTACTTCAATTCTTCAAATTTATAATATTTTCATAATTGTGGCATAATGACCTTCTCAGTGGTAGCAGTGGTGGGATTCAGTTTTTTTTACGACCTAACCCTAACCCTTACCCTAACCCTATGGGTGTGGCTTGGTGGGTGTGGCAGGGGAAGGATACTGTAAAATCTCCAATCAGAGGTGGTATTTGGTGGTTCTCCAAACCACTCAAAATTTCCGCTACCGGTTCTTCAGAACTGGTCAGAACCTGCTGAATACCACCTCTAGGTAGCATCGATGTTCTGGAATGTATCTGTCTAAGCTTGGCTTTTATCTTGACAAATCTTCCAAAATATCTCTTTATTATTGTTGTTTTTATTATGTATTTGGGACATATGGAGGATTTGGACGCTGACAGCTAAATCTATTTCTGCCTTCATTTGTTGCCATTTGAATCGACCAGTTTTTGATATAACACTGTCTTCCACTGAACATCTTGTGAGAGTGTTTGCCTCTTTCTGTTTTCCTTGACCAGCTGCTACAAAGGCACAATTGTGAACACACTTTGCATTGTTTACATGAACTTTTGTTGCCACTAATCACTGTGAAGTCTTTTGTGAACAGGTGTATTAAGAAGCATGATGTTATTTTTGGTACTTCATTTTCTTCTAACTTATTTTCCCCATTTCTTAGATATTTATTCAGCATCTGTCACATGGATAAGTACTGAGCACTCAGGATTATTATTTTTTTAAGTTACAATGATTACTGGTATCTTTTGTAAATATTGAGCAGTGTCTTCCTTTTTTTTTTTAATGCCCTGGTCATTTCGGTAAGAAAGACACTTCTGTCAATATAGCACAGGGGTGTCAAACTCGAATTCATCAGAGTTGTGTTTGACCTTGGGGGGCAGATGGGTGTGTCCAGGTGGGTGTGTCCAGTGTGGGCATGACCATTTCGATGTCACTGATGTCGGGGGTATCTGTGGTGGCAGGGGGATTCACTTTTGCTAGTAGTTTCTTTTGCTAGCACTCTGCCAGTGAAAATGGAGCTCAAGAGGGGCTGATGAGGCCCTCCCAGCCTCCGTTTTTGGCTGTGATGGCCTCCTGCAGTGCTCTGCCAGTGACAATGAAGCTCAAGGGGCTGTGTGAAAATATTTTCATCGACAGAGGCACTGTAAGCTGGCTGTTTCCACGGCGGTCTCACGGGCCAGATCTAAGTACTCCACGCATTGCATTTGGCCTGTGGGCCTTGAGTTTGACACCCCTGGTATAACAGCATGGTACAGATATTGTGATGACTCAGGGTGAGAGACAAAAGCAACAAAGTCACAAAAACAGGTGAAGTCCCTTTAATTCCTTCAACCTGGCTTCAAAGGTCCAATTATCATTGACTGAAAACAAAAAACTCCCTCACAAACAGTTGCGAAAAGGAAGAAATTCCATTCCAACTCAAAATACATATAAATTATAAATAGAAAAAACAACACAAACCATACTGAAGCAATTAATAAGACATGCAGGATAAGGGCTTGAAGATGTCCGCAGATATCGAAATACATACATTGGGAAGGATGCCAGAACTCAGATAAAACTGAAAGACTAGAATTATTTCACGCTTTGTTTCTAGCACTGGGTCATGTGCAGTTTGTACTTTTAAACAGTCCTCACAGCTGCAGCCCCTGAAGGGGATCAGGACCCTTCCCCCCCCCGTAGACCATGCCATTCACATTTCTCCCTTATCTGCTTCTCCCTGCATGCCCTAGGATGAAGAGGGGGTGGGCCTGGGTTTTTCTCCGAATGCCCAGCTGGCCTGTGCCCTTCCCTAGTTTCCTCCACAACCTCCGGACCCACACTCTCACTCCCTGTCAGCTGTTCCTCCTCTCCCTCAGAGTCAGATTCTAATGGGGGCATGACAGATATCATGATACAAATGGTGAGACTTTGTATTTGCATCAGGAATAGGATGCAAGTGTATAGTGTATAGTTGCAGCTATGATATCACCCCACACATGTAGTACTTGTTGTTTGCTGTAAATGCCCTGCATCAATTTCACAGGGTAGTTATTTCCCTACAGATACAAACCAGGGAAAATGGATATGAGGGAACAGCTGCTTTCTGCTCTCCACTGGCTCCTACCAATTTTTGCCACTTCTTTATAATGCTTTGAAAATGGATCCTAATTTCATCTTGGTTCTGTTTTTTTCATCCACTCTTTTTTTAAAAAAATCTTGCAACAATTTGAGACTAGTAGCATCAAAGTACATTTAAATTTAAAATAACTTCTATCTGAATCATAGGTAGATTTGGTCCTCTGATGTCACTAGCTTGCTATAAAATGTATGACTAAAAAATAATAATCTTATTTTCATGATTTTGCCAGTAAGTGGTGCTATATGCATAGATTTGTCATCCTTACTACAGGTGAAACTCAAAAAATTAGAATATCGTGAAAAAGTTCATTTATTTCAGTAATGTAACTTAAAAGGTGAAACTAATATATGAGATGGACTCATTACATCCAAAGCAAGATAGTTCAAGCCATGATTTGTCATAATTGTGATGATGATGGCTTACAGCTCATGAAAACCCCAAATCCACAATCTCAGAAAATTAGAATATTACATGCAATCAATAAAACAAGGATTGTACATAGAACAATATCGGACCTCTGAAAAGTATAAGCATGTATATGTACTCAGTGCTTGGTTTGGGGCCCTTTTGCAGCAATTAATGCCTCAGTGCAGCGTGGCATGGAAGCTATCAGCCTGTGGCACTGCTGAGGTGTTATGGAAGACCAGGATGCTTCAATAGCGGCCTTCAGCTCTTCTGCATTGTTCGGTCTCATGTCTCTCATCTTTCTCTTGGCAATTCCCCATAGATTCTCTATGGGTTCAGGTCAGGTGAGTTTGCTGGCCAATCAAGCACAGTAATCCCACGGTCATTGAACCAGGGTTTGGGTGCTTTTGGCAGTGTGGGCAGGTGCCAAGTCCTGCTGGAAAATGAAGTCAGCATCCCCATAAAGCTCATCTGTGGAAGAAAGCATGAAGTGCTCCAAAATCTCCTGGTACACAGCTGCGTTGACCCTGGACTTAATGAAGTATAGTAGACCAACACCAGCAGATGACATGGCTCCCCAAATCAACACAGACTGAGGAAACTTCACACTGGACTTCCAGCATCTTGCAGTGGGTGCCACTCCATTCTTCCTCCAGACTCTGGGTCCTTGGTTTCCAAATGAGATGCAAAAGTTGCTCTCATCAGAAAAAAGGACTTTGGACCACTGAGCAACAGACCAGTTCTGTTTTTCTTTAGCCCAGGTAAGACGCTTCTGACATTGTTTGTTGTTCAGGAGCGGCTTGACAAGAGGAATACGACATTTGAAGCCCATGTCCAGGATCCGTCTGTATGTGGTGGTTCTTGATGCACTGACTCCAGCCTCAGTCCACTCCTTGTGAAAGTCCTTAACACTTTTGAATGGCCTTTTCCTGACAATCCTCTCCAGGCTGTGGTCATCCCTGCTGCTTGTGCTTCTTTTTCTTCCACACTTTTCTCTTCCACATAACTTTCTATGAATGTGCTTTGTAGAGCACTCTGGGAACATCCAACTTCTTTTGGAATTACCTTTTGAGGCTTTCCCTCCTTATGGAGGGTGTCAATGATGGTTTTCTGCACAACTGTCAGGTCAGCAGTCTTTCCCATGATTGTGATTCCTACTGAACCTGACTGAGAGACCATTTAAAGGCTCAGGAACCCTTTGCAGGTGTTATGGCTTAATTAGCTGATTAGAGTGGGACACTTTGAACCTAGAATATTGAACCTTTTCACAATATTCTAATTTTCTGAGACTGTGGATTTGGGGTTTTCATGAGCTGAAAGCCATAATCATCATCAATTATGACACATCACAGCTTGAACTATCTTGCTTTGCATATAATGAGTCTATCTGATATATTAGGTTCACCTTTTAAGTTGCATTACTGAAATAAATAAACTTTTGCACAATATTCTAATTTTTCAAGTTTCACCTGTATGTTTGAGAGCCAATGAATCTACTTTTAAAGTTCTGATTCCCCTTCCTCCAAAGGTAAAAATGGGATTCCATAAAATGTATGCAATAGCTTTTCTTCAAAAATAAATGTGGTTCAAAGTGGAACTAATTACTAGGATCCTGTTCACTCAGTCCATTCAGGAGAGCTGATGAGTTGGCAATAGGTCTGTTTCAGTTTGGATTTTCCTCCTCCCCCTCCTCCTCCTCCTCCTCTCGCCAGACAGGATGACTAAATATAGTTATTTGATCTCATAGTTTTTGTAAAACAGTGAAAGATCCAGAAAAAGGAAGCATCTCTACCCTTGTTTTACAATGGTGCTGCAAATTATCAGAACTTTGTGCTAGAACTGTTCCTGTTGCTTCCTTGCTTCAGTGTACTGGCGGATGGTAGAATGAAATATGAAAATGCCTTTAAGATAATTTCTTCTACTTCTACACTCAAATTATCTTCCTACCTACAAGATAGTTTTGGAAGTCTGAAAGAAAAAAGTAGTCCGAGATCAATTTAAATAACAAAAGATCTGATGCCAAAGGAAGGGTTTAAATATTTTTTCGTCTGATCCTTCAGCCTCTATTTATTCATGGTTTATGCATGGCTGCTAACAAGCAAAGAGAGAAGGTAGTTCAGATTTTCTGAAATCCCTTTCTTAGGACAAATTCCAATAGGCATTCCTGGATGCTTTTCTGTTCTGTTTGTGATTTTGGGCAAGTCACGTATGGCAAGTCACGTATTATGAAACAAACAAAATGTTAGAAAGTTATGCTATTTATGTAGTTGCTTACCAAGTACATCTAAATTATATTAAAGGAACCAAAATATATTTACAATCCCCAAGGCACAACTTTTAAGCACCCCCCATGTTTGGAAATTGAAAGTTGAAAAAAATTTGACACGCCCTAAATAGTGTTCTGTGTCTCAGTATTTGATTTGTCTTAGTTTGATACAATCACTTGTCTCTGTGATTTTATCATGGTGTCACTACAATACCCATTAAAATCTCTATATATAATATATACAAGCGAAATACTACTCATGCATCATCACAAAATCTCCAGAACCGTAAAACCTACAAACTTGAAATTTGGTACATATGTTCTTCTTGGCTTCTAGACACTCACTAAGAAAGGATTTTTCGAAATGACCATCAGAGCTATTTGTATTTCGTATATTATTATTAACATGCTTTGATACTAAGGAGTTCTATTCCCCCTCCCCACCTGAAAATAAATCTGTTCCAAATGCAAAACACAAGCAGAGGAGAGGGGTTTCAATTTTAGTTTTAGTTTCACAGCACCAAGCAGTTTCAGTACAGAACAGTTGAACGAAGCCATACCCAGGCTCTTTGCTGTCTCCTTGTTGCTCACACAACAAATACTGTTTCAATTTCCAAACAGTCAGCCTTCAACTCTCACACACTGACAGGATGCTAGCCAGATGAATACCGATGGATGCTGGTAGGCAGAGGCAGAATTTTTTCCCACTTATTTTCCTCCCCAAAAACTAAGCCATATAGTTTTGTAGCAAAGCATGGGTATCGAGCCAGTGATTCTATATTGAAGACATTTGCCAGGACAATGAGACAATGGAACTCCTCAGTTGTTTGTCTCTAGCATGTAACATCCAAAGAGTTCTTGTTTTGACATACAATAAATACCACATAGGTCTTTTGGCTGATTGAAAAACGTTTAAAAATAAAAGCTGGAATGAAGCCAAAGGAAAAATAGATGGAAATTTATTAGGATTTGGAGGGCAGAATGGTATCATCCCCATCTTTGGAAAGAATTGTAATGGGGATTTTGTTGTAACCTTCCCCCAGGAGTGGGGAAGGAATGGAGATTTTACAGTACCCTTCCCCTGCCATGCCCACTAGGCCATGCCATGCCCACAGAACCGGTAGTAAATTTTTTTGAATCTCACCACTGAAGTGAACTATTCCCAATTCTAACAGGGCTGCAGCATATCGAGAAAGATCTACATTTCATCTATAATTGATTCAATTCCTGGTTCAACTGATATGGACCCAGAAACTGGTTATATTTATAAAAAATAAAATCTGCAGTGAGTCAGCTTTAACACCTGGCAGCATCATGGATGCAGCTGTGCAGTTTATTTGGCAGTAATCTGAAGTTGGCTTTGTTACTGGTTCCTTCTAGGATGCCTTTTTGAGTCTAGGAGCTCTATAATTATCTGGGAGTCTTCCATCCACATACTCACCAGGCCTAGACATGTGTAAGTCTTTGAAGTCCTGACAAGTTCAGCTAGGAGCTACTATCTACAAGATAGCCAAAGTTACTCCTTGTTTCAGACATATGTCAGACATTGGTTAATCTTCCAATTATGCTCTGAGTTCAAGGGAGAAAAGGAGATGAATCAGAAAAGCCTGGAGGGCAGGAAAACAAACAAAAAAAGAAAATTACACCTCATTTACTCTCTGTTCTGTTAATGTAACCTTTGCTAGGCAATGCAGGAACAAATCAAAAGGGCACAGCTGCAAGTGATCTGTGAACGATTTAACTGATTTTTCATTAAGCAGCTGTTTATGGGGAAGTTGAAAAATCTTATGGTCCATTAGCAGCCTCTGACATTACAGATCACTATGAAATCCGCAATCTGGATATTTGTGCATTTGATAAATTGCCTTCCTGCAATGGCAGCGTATTAAAGAGAGGAAAGAGACCATTTGGTCTTTCCTTATCTGAGGAAGATACGGTAGGCTGGACAAGATCAGTTGTTTTCCCCTAAGGTTGCATTACAACCAGCAATTTTTGAAAAACAAACAAATAAACTGTTAGGTCGCGGGAAAAAGGGACTTGAGACCAGTGTAACTTCAGCTCTTTATTAAAGGTATAGATCTGTGTTGGACCTGCAAGCCTCAGCAGCTCTTCTTATAGGGCTTGGCAGTGGCTTGCATCCAATGACGTCTTTCTGAATCTCCTACAATCGGAGTGGCCAATCACGGTTGATTCCTTACTATCCAATCACTGTCGTTCTCTCGTCCAATCACAGTGCAGTCTGTGTTATCCAATCAGGTAAGGGTATTCCAAGAATGCTAATATGGAACACCCCTCCCCTCTTGGTTTGGTCCCTTCTACATAACGTAGTCCCGTAGGTAGGTGGGGCTTTTAACCTGCCTACTTGACCTGCGCAGCTCAGTTGTTGCGTGGTCTTCAGCCGGTTCGGATGGGATCTTTGTTGCTCCTGCTCTTTTGTATTGAACTGCCTGGAAGGGTAAGTCAGGCCTTTCGCTGCAACTCCCACCCGGTCTATTGGGGTCGGTCGAGTTGTCAGCTTCTCTGTTCCCGGCCGGTCTTTCCAGGCTGGTTGAACTGGATTGGCTGTTTCCTCCAGGCGAGGTTCCATGTGGGTCGACTTCTGCTGGTTCCATTCTGTTGCCCTCGTTTGCTGGTAAGTATTGTTGGTTTCTTTTTCTATTTATTGGTGTAGGTGGTGGTTGCTCGGTTTGTGTCGATTGGCCGTGTTTGGTTTGCCGCTGTGCTGTGGGAGGATTTTCTCCTCCCTTTTGGTAAATGTTTGGGGTTTCTCCCCCCCCCTCTAGTTTTTGTATTTAAGTCTTTTTGTGGTGTTTGTGCATTGTTCGTATTATTTGAGGTTGTTCTTGACCTTAGTTGGTCGATATGTCGTTTCAAATTCCTTCCGTCTTCCGTTTCTAGCCGGTATGACCGGGGACCTGTCACCTGGGTTATCTTGGCAGGTACCCAGAGCGGGTCCCCTGAAAAGTTTTTTGCATAAACTGTGTCTCCCGGATTAAATGTGCGGTACCTGCTAGACGAGTCTGGTGGTTTTTCGGAATTATATGTGGGGTGCAGTCTGTCTAAGTGAGATTGGAGTTTTCTTCCCATTCGGAGCTCTGCTGGGCTTTTGTTGGTTTTTGAGCTGGGTGTTATATGTTGTATTGTCAGTAGTTTATTTATTTTTTCGTGTATGCTCCCTGCGTCCATTTTTTCTAGGGCGTCTTTCGTGTATCTGACCATTCGTTCCGCCTGCCCATTCGCCGCCGGATGAGCGGGCGCTGTCAATGCATGCCATATGCTCTGTTTGGCGAGAAATTTTTCGAACGCCAATGCAGTGAATTGCAGCCCATTATCAGAGACTAGCAAGTCCTGTAGTCCATGGGTGGCAAAAAGCTTAGTTTTTTTATGACTGCTTCTGTTGTGGTAGATTGCATAATGCTAACTTCTAACCAGTTTGAGTAAGTGTCAACTGTGATTAAAAAGGTATCCCTCGTGTAGCATGTCCAATATTTTCGTTTGCTATCTTTCCGGAACCACCACTTTGTCACCCCATATGATACATCCCTTTTGGGAAAATATTTCAATCTGTTGGTTCCAGAAAGGTTTAAACTGGTTGCTGCTCTCGGTTTCTGGCCACCCTTTTTCTACCCAACTCAAGACCCGCGCCAGTTTCCTGTCTTTGATTGTCTCTCTGGCAATGTCTGACACAGTCGGTGGTTTGGGCAGTGTTTCAATTTGCAGGGTGGATGTGGTGGGTGCTGGGTTGTCCTCTAGATCCAGCAGGGGGGAACGGCTTAATGCATCGGCGTGAGAGATGCTTTTCCCGGGGCGATGTATTAGTTGGTAGTTGTAGGCGGCAAGGAACTCAGACCACTTTGTCATTCGTGGTGACAAGATGTTAGGGGTGGCCTTGTACCCTGCCAGGATTACCAGGAGTGGTTTGTGATCGGTGATAAGGGTAAAGTTCTTACCATACAGGTATTCGTGAAACCGCTTCACGCCGGTGACCGCTGCTATTGCCTACTTGTCAAGCTGGTTATAGTTCCTTTCTGTCTTTGATAATGTCTTGGAGAAGTATGCAATTGGTGCTTCTCTCCCGTCTAGCAGAGTATGGCTCAGTATGGCTCCGATGCTGAATGGTAAGGCGTCGCACGTCACCGTCAGTGGTCGGGTTTCACTGTATTGGATGAGGACTGATTCCAATGTGAGGAAATCTTTTATTTTCCGGAATGCTGTTTCTTCCTGCTTGCCCCAGGACCATGTGGCTGTCTTGTCGAATAACCTATGCAGAGGTTCCGCCGTCGTTGCCTTTTGTGGCAAAAAAACATTGTAAAAGTTAATTAGTCCTAGGAAAGCCTGTAACCCTGCTTTATTTTGTGGTCTTGGGGCTTCCTTGATTGCTTTAATCTTTTTCTCTGTGAGGTGAATCCCGTCTTTATCAACTAGGTATCCCAGGAACTCTACCTTTTCTGTGCATAGCTGACACTTTTCCTTTTTTACCTTTAGTCTTGCGTTTTTAAACTTCTGCAGGACTTCCCTGAGGCAGCTTCCCAATTGGCTTTTGTTTTTGGCTGCTACGAAGACATCATTGAAGTATGGCACCACTCCTTTTATGCCTTGTAATAGTCATTCCATTAGGCTCTGGAACACCCCTGGTGCCATGCTGACTCCGAATTGGAGTCTTTTGCACAGGAAAGCCCCCCTGTGGGTCACGATGGTTTGTGCTTCCACAGTTTCAGCATCGACTGGCAGCTGTTGGTATGCCTGAGCCAGGTCGAGCTTCGTGAAGACTTTTCCTCCCCCTAGTGAGTGTAGGATGTGCTGTACCACCAGAACTGGGTATGAACTCTATTGCAGCGCGTTATTTAGGGTTGTCCTGTAGTCACCACAAATTCTCACTGAACCGTCTGGTTTTATCGGGGTGACTATTGGGGTCTCCGAGTGTGCGTGATCTATTGGCTCCAGGACTCCTTGCGTGATGAATTTGTCTAGTTGCTCATCGATTTTAGGCTTGACTGAGAATGGGACTCGCCTTGGTTTAAAATGAATTGGGGCAAAATTGGGGTTCACATAAAATGATATTGGGGACCCCCGGTACTTGCCTAATTGTCCGTCGAAGACCTCTTGGAAGTCCTTCATGAGTTCCTCATCCTAGTCTGTTTCCTCGATGTGGTTGATGCCTGTCACCTCGATTCCTAATGGCACGAACCATTCGAGTCCTAACAGGCTTGGGCGATCTCTGTCCACGATGGTTAGTGGAAGTACTTTCTCTTGATCCTTGAAAGTAACGTGGAAATGTCCAATTCCTATTACGGGATCTGGTTCCCCTGGTAGTCTTTGATGATTAGTTTTTAACTCTCTAGCTCCCATTTTTGTAAGCTGGGCACAAACCGCTTGATTGTGTCCCAAGATACCATGGAGAGGTATGATCCGAAATCCACTTCCATGTTGCACTGCCTGCCTTCAATGCTGACCTGCACATGCACCTTTCTGGCATCGGTGTTGTTTGAATGCCCGATAGTGACTGTTTGGTGTGTCTCTTCTCTCGCCGGGCTTCGCTGAGCCGCTTGCTTTTACCGTCATGGCTCCAGTGGTTCTCTGTATGCTTGTCTTGGTTCCTGGGGGACGTATTGTCATGTCGCCTCGGGCTGTAGTTTCATTTGTTGTGGCAGATCTTGGTGGTGTGCCCCCATTTCTCACAGTACCGGCAAATGGTGTCTAAGAACCGGCACTCTGAATGGGGGTGGTCGCCGCCACATCCGGCGCACTGAAAACCCGCTTATGACCTCTCTGCTCGCGTCGGTCTTGCTCTGCTTGCAATCTGTGGATTTCCTCCTCCTTGTCTCCGGTATTGGGGGAGGAATCGACATCCTCATGGTGTGCTGTTGTGGCTTTGTGACCACCCTCAGGTCTTTTCTCTGGTGATGAGTTGGTCTCTGAAGTTATTTGCCAGCCCCTCGTGTTCATTTGGCGCATCTTGACCGCTGACTTCTTTGTGGCCTCAGCTGCAGTGGCTTCAGTGATGGCCTCGGTGACTGTAATGTCCGCCTGAGCCATCAATCTGCTCTGGAGTGTGGGATCTCTTAATCTGAGAACCACGCGGTCTCTCAGAGCCTCGTCCATATTGGAGAAACCGCACGCACCCCCGGTGTTTCTTAGGACTGCCAGAAAGTCCCTGATGCTCTCTCCGCCCTTCTGATCTCGTCGGTAGAACTCATGTCTCCGGATGAGGTTGGGAATGGCCAGGGCATAGTGGTTTCAGAGTAGCCAGTCTAGGTCTGGCCATGCCATCTCTTTTACATCTTCGGGCTTGGCCAATGCTTTGGCCATCTTGAATACTGTGGGTCCACAGCAGGTCAGGAACACGGCTCCCTTCCTGTGGTCATTTGCATCTTTCAAGTTATTGCTCTCGAGGAACATGAGGAATCGATCAGTGTATGATTCCTAGTCCTCAGTTGCCTGATCTAATGGTGTGGGTGGCGAGTTGCTGCCGGCCATCTCGTCGGTTGTTCAGCTCAGTTGCCATGTGCTCGACTGGTCTCTTTGTCTCAGAATCCCATCCTCGTCACCAGTGTTAGGTCGCGGAAAAAAGAGACTTGAGACCAGCGTAACTTCAGCTCTTTATTAAAGGTATAGATCTGTGTTGGACCTGCGAGCCACGGCAGCCCTTCTTATAGGGCTTGCTGGCGGCTTGCATCCAATGACGGCTTTCTGAATCTCCCGCAATCAGCACAGCCAATCGCGGTTGATTCCATACTATCAAATCACTGTCGTTCTCTCATCCAATCACAGTGCGCTCCGTGTTAACCAATCAGGTAAGCGTATTCCAAGAATGCTAATATGGAACACAAACCAACCAACCAAGCAGCGAATTCAGAGAGAGCCAAGTCAGAGGTAAGAGACATAGAAAAAAATAATTAAAAAGAATTAAGCAATAAGGTACATCTCAGTAGCTTTCAGTTTCCATTTTCAGGCATGGTACAGAAAAGGGGTCCCCAAACATGGCAACTTTAAGACTTGTGGACTTCAATTCCCAGAATTCCTCAGCCAGCTATGCTCCACAAGTCTTAAAGTTGCCAAGTTTGGAGACCTCTGGTACAGAATGACCACTTGGTACCTGTAATTGTTCTAAACTCACCACCAGGTTATCTATGATAGATTAATGGCTGCCATCTTAAAGTTGCCAGATTTGAGAAACACTGCTGTAGGAGATGCCATTCGGAGCAGGTATGGATTATATAATCTCTCAGGTCTTTTCTTGTTTTCTATTTAATTACTTTGGATGCTTTCTTGCAATTATGTGGAAGTTTTCTATTAGCTGGCCATGTCCAAAAGACTGTGCGTTCACAATTTTGAGAAACTGTAGAGTTTTTTGGAAAGTAAAATGCTGCATACTCAGCATTTGCCTGGAGCCATATTGTACTCGCTCAACTGAAATCAGCTGAATGAAAGGCTGACATAGAACAGGAACTATTAAACTGGCTTACAGAAATCGTTTTATTGATTGATTGATCAATCATGTTTATATCTCACCACAAATGTATGCAGGCTCAACAGCTCACAACATGAAAAACAATATCAAAATACAAAAAAGCTCCCACTATCAACAATTCAGAACATACATTTGTTCACTCCATGAACAAATACATACAGAGAAGTAACTCCAGAGTTTGTTGCAGTAATTAGATGTGTTTTTCAAAGGCAGAATTCAAAGGGTTCAAGTACCATTTAAAGGAAAATCTACAAAGGTGGATCCCTTTATCTCAGGGGTGTCAAACCAGGGGTGGGATTCTACCAGTTTGCACCTATTCCCTAGAACTAGTTGTTAACATTCTAAGCAGTTCAGAGAAACGGTTGTTGGAAGAAATTACTGGCCTAATTCTGTAAGGAAGGCAGGAAGGAAACATTCTGGTGTTGCTTGCAGAAACTGCCTCTCTGTTAACCCTTATTACATTCTTGGCAGGACTAGACTTCCTGTCTTTGGAACTTCTCTGGAGTTTTTTTTTCCCCCTCCTTTGCTGGTACTTTGCTTGTGTGGAGTGACCATTGAAAAAAGTGACTTATGACCGTTTTTCACACAACTGTTGCACATTCCCATAGTCACGAGAGGCCAGGCGAGGAGATGCATGCCTTGATGTGAGTGATGTTGAGTTGGCCATACCCACCCAGTCACATGACCACCAAGCCATGCCCACCAACTAAGCCATGCACACAGAACCTGTTGTTAAAAAATTTGAATCCCACCCCTGTGTCAAACTCATGTTGTCATGGCAGCGTCACATGACATACTGGGACTTTTTCCCCCTTCGCCAAACTGGGCATGAGTGTGGCCAGCGCATGACGCATCTGGCCTGCAGACTAGGAATTTGACAGCCCTGCTTTATCAGAACAAAACAGTATCATTGAGAACTGGATATGTATGTCTTAGTGAAGTAAAATTGTCAAAGGCAACACAGAAATATGATTTGCATTTTTTTAACTTATTACTTTTGCTAAGGAATGGGGTTCAAAAATTTTAGTAAGGGTTTCTGTGCCCAGTTGCTGGGTGGGCATGGCCATGGCCTAGTTGGCCTCCTGCACCATGGCAGGGGGGCATTTTTGCCCTCCCTGGGCTCCTGAGGCTTTCCTCAAGTCTCCGGGAGGGCAAAAACAGCCTCCCCACCCTCCAGAGGTCCTCCGGAGGCCCTTCCCAAACTTCCGGGAGGCCCATTTTTCACCTTCCCTGAAAAGGAGGCCCATTTTTCACCTTCCCTGAGCCTCCACGTGCACCCTGGATTTACCTGCATTCAAAATGGGCCACGTGGGGACTCCTGGGAGGGGTGAGATGGGTGGGGCCAGCCAGGAGTGGGATTTTGGGGTTCTCTGAACTACACAGAATCTTAGCTAGGGATTCTCTCGAACCCCTGCAAACCCCCAGCAGCCCACTCCTGCTTTTCCTCTATTTTCAAACATGGTTTAATTATTCTGAATTTTGTATTCTGTATTCTGATATGGCTTACAAGCTAATCAATAAAGTATTGTGTTTAGTGAAGTAGATCTTACGTTAGTAGTGATGGGAGCTTAGCTGGATTAAATCAGGGATCCACCAGATTTGGCATCCAGTTTAGAATAGTTAATGTGTTTAGAAAACTCACCGTAGAAAATAAGCCAATGTTTTTTTTTTCTATTACATGAGTCAAGATATTATACAGATAGTCCTCACTTACTGGCCCCAGTTGGGATTGGCAATTGTGTCTTAAAACACTGGGGTCACTAAATAAAAGAAAAACTTATGTGACTGTGCCAGACTTACAACCTCACTTCCACTATGGTTGTTAAATGAGTAATTGTGGTCAGGAAGCAAGACAGTACGTGATGCAACTTGCAATTTCACTCTCTTGTTCACCATTAATTCTGCTTGTTGGAAATTAAGACCCTGTCACACTGGCTGACGGATGCAAAACGTTTGTAAAAAGGACACAGCGGACGAGAAAAATGTTCCATCCGTTGTTATCTGCTCTCAAAAGGGGCAAAAATTTGCATAACCAGAGCGGACAACACGGAAAGGAACAGACGGGGGGAGGACGTAGGGCGGATGGAAAGCGGATGCTCCACGGAACCCTAGCGGATGGAAGCGGATGAGAGCGGATGGCACATCCGCAAGGCTTCCGGGGGAGCGCAGCAAAGCAGACGCAGAATAGAAAGAACGGATGCAGAGTGGATGCCGAGCGGATGAAGCGGATGCACAGTGGATGCCGAGCGGATGAACCGGATGCAGAGCGGAAGCCTAGCGGATGCCTAGCGGAAGCCTAGCGGATGACTAGCGGAAGCCTAGCGGATGCCTAGCGGATGCCTAGCATTCACTGCGCATGCGGGGAGAATGCATTGCGTCAGCCCCGCGGATATAAAGGGAAGCAGCTCCCAAGCAGGTCACCATTCAGAGGAAAGACCTGCTTCCAGATACATCGACTGCCTTGCCAGCCTGCCCTGCCTGCATGCCTGCCTGCCAGCCTTGCTGCCTGCCTTGCTGCCTGCCTTCCTGCCAGCCTGCCTGCCAGCCTCCCTGCCAGCCTCCCTGCCTGGCAGCCTTGCTCCCAGCCTTGCTGCCTGCCTGCCTGCCAGCCTGCCTGCCAGCCTGCCTGCCAGCCTTGCTGCCTGCCAGCCTTGCTGCCTGCCTGCCTGCCAGCCTTGCTGCCTGCCTGCTTACCAGCCTGCCTGCCTGCCTGCCTGCCTGCCAGCCAGCCTTGCTGCCAGCCTGCCTGCCAGCCAGCAACCCCACAACCATGGGGAAGAAGAGAAAGCCTCAGCCATCTGCTGCCAGCCCTGGCAAGAGGGACAGGGCCACCCTCCCACCCCCTGGCCCTCACTCTGCTTCTGCTGGGGCTTCTGTAGCATGGGCTCGCTCTTCTGGGGCTGGGGCTTCTGCTGCTTCTGCTTCTGGAGGAGCTGATGATGCTGCTTATGGCGGTGGTGCTTCTGCTCATGCTTACTTTGCTGATGCTGCTTCTGGCAGTGGTGCTTCTGCTCGTGCTTACTCTGCTGATGCTGCTTCTGGTGGTGGTGCTTCTGTTGGTGCTTACTCTGCTGAAGCTGCTCCTTGTCCTGCTGGTCCTGCTGGTCCTGCTGGTCCTGCTCATCCTGCTGGTCCTGCTCGTGCTCCTGGTCTTGCTCATCCTGCTGGTCCTGCTCGTGTTCCTGGTCTTGCTCGTCCTGCTGGTCCTGCTCATGCTCCTGGTCCTGCTGGTGCTCCTGGTCCTGCTGGTGCTCCTGGTCCTGCTCGTGCTCCTGGTGCTGCTGGTGCTGCTGGTTCTGGTGGTGCTTACTCTGCTGCTGCTGATCCTGGTCCTGCTGGTGCTGCTAGTGCTGCTGCTGCTGCTGCTGCTGATCATGATGATGATCCTGCTGCTGCTGCTGCTGCTGCTGATGATGATGATGATGATTATGATCCTGCTGGTGATGCTCATCCATGTGATGAGACAGTTGCACCAGTGTTTCAGGAGGTTGCGCTGCTTCTTAGCCTCACGTGAGGCTCTGTTGGGGCCTTGCACATCCTGAGTGTCGATCAGGTTTTGTCCTTGCCTCCATTCCCCAGCCTCCATGTCCCCACTGCCTTGTTCACAGTCCACAAGCCTGTTCTGCAAGACTGGGTAGCGGGTGCGCATGAGATTGTACAGGATGCAGCAAGCTTCCACGATCCTCCTCATGGTCTCTGGGCTATGCTGCATGTTGGTGAGAAGTACCTGGAACCTGTTGGCCAGGATGCCAAAGGTGTTCTTCACCACCCGCCTTGCCCTGAACAGCCTGTAGTTGAAGATCCTCTCTTCACGGGTGAGGTATTTGGAGGTGTAGGGCTTCATGAGGTAGGTTGTGAGGGAGAAGGCGTCATCCCCCACAATGAAGTAGGGCACGTCTTGTGTGTCGTTGGGCAGCGGGTCTGGAACTGGGAAGCCCACCATGAGGTTTCTTTCCAGCCCCTCCTTGAGGTGACTGGCATTGTATACCTGGGCATCTGAAGATGATCCGTTGCCTGAAGCATCGATGTACATGAACTTGTAGTCAGCATCGACCATGGCGAAGAGGATGATGCTGAAGAAGCCCTTGTAGTTGTGATAAGTGGACCCCAACTTGGCTGGCGCTTTGCAGCCCACGTGCTTGTCATCTATGGCTCCAATGGTGTGGGGGAAGTTCCACTTCTGATACTACTGCTCTGCAACTTTCTTCCATCCTTCTCCAGTGGAGGGGCACTGGAGGAGCTCCTCCATGTACTCTTCAATGATGGCCTGCACCACTTCTCTGACCACAAAGCTGATGGTGCTGGGTGGCACCCTCCAGCCTTACTCCATGCTCCTGTAGGTGGTCCCTGAGGCCAGGTGGCGCAGAGTGAGTGCCACCTTGAGCCCAGGTTCCAGGCTGGGCGGGAAGTTGGTGTTTGTCTTGGTCAACCTGGGTGTCAGCCGCTGCACAAGTTCGTCAAACATGGCTGGCGGCATCCTCATGAAGTTCTGGAACGCCTGAGTGTCTTCACTCCTGAGCTCCACCATCAGCTTGTTATACAGTCCGGCCTCTGCTCTTCTGGTGAACCATCTTTGGACCCAGACTTTTTTTGGGTGCCTCCTTTTCTTCCCATAGTAGAGTTCACAGAGCCTGTAGATGGTTTCGCACTGTTGCAGAAGGATGGTGGCTGCCGAAAGGACTTTGTTACAATCCACAGTGGACATGACTGGATGCTGTGGAAGAGGAAGAGCCAGATGAAGGCTGCAGAGGTCTGCACCGCTGGGCTGCTGTTCTGAAAGTGAGATGCAGGCGAGTTGCTCCCCCTTTTTATAGGCAGTATAGGTTTTCTGCTAGGCATCCTCTAGGCATCCTGTAGACATCCTTAATGTCCGAGATAGGTCCCCTCTGAGAACGTTTTTTCCGTTTTAAACACTTTGTTTCCATTCTGCATCCGTTCTGCATCCGTTCTGCATCCGTTCTGCATCCGTTCCGTGTCCGTTCCATTTCCTCCCTGCATCCGGGCGGATGCGAGTTGCACGGATGCATAGCGGATGCCTAGCGGATATAGCGGATGCATAACGGATGCGTAGCAGATGTGTAGGGGATGCGTAGCGGATGCAGAATGGACGAACTGGATACATTTTCCGCGCAAAAGTTTTAGGCAGCCCAAAACTTTTGGAGGGGATGAAACGTCCATAAACGGATGCTGGACAGATAGAGAGGAAGCAAAATGGAGGCAGTGAGTACAGAACGGATACATCGCGTTAACCAATGGATGGCAAGGTTTTTGGTCCATTTTACATCCTCTTTGCATCCGTTGGTTCAGTGTGACATGGGCTTAATATGATATGGAAAATTGTTTAATACAATATGAATGTAAAGTTAAGAGGAAAAGATTATAGATATTGTACACAGGATATATGTACCAAACTGTACAATTGAAAGAAGGATTTATTTGTTGTTTTGTATGTTTGTTGTAAAAAAACCACATTTATTAAAAAAAAAGAATCCTTGAACTTCCAGTTCTTCTCTTTTTCCTAATGGAAGTTATTTTGTAAATATGAATCTTAGGCTGACTTTCTGGTTTTTCTTTGAAGATGTTTCACTTCTCATCCAAGAATTTTCTTTAGCTGACTGGATGGTGGGGAATGGAAGGATTTATATTCCTTGCAGACAGCTGGTCATTTGTATTCTTTTAGAGAGTCGTTGAGGCCATCTGTGTCTTCAGTGCAAATGTGCCTGAGTAGTGCAAATGTGTATGAAGCCTTTCTGGAACTGTTGAAAGGAACTGTGTTGTAGACTGGAGATAGATGATGTTGTATCCCTCCCCCTCTGTTGTTGAGAGAGGGCGATTCAATTTTGACAGAGGGCCTCTTTGATCCCTTTTTTAAACCAAAGGCCCTCTCTGTCCCAAATGTGGACTTTGCTGTCTTCAAAAGAGCAGCATTTGTCTTTTAAATGCAGATGGTCTGCTGAATCTAGCCCTGATGGGTTTATTCTCCTAGGATAAACCTCCAGGTGGCCTCAACAACTTGCTAAAAGAATGCAAATGACCAGCTTTCTGCAAGGAATATAAATCCTTCCATTCCCCACCATCCAGTCAGCTGAAGAAACTTCTTGGATGAGAAGTGAAACATCTTCAATGAAAAACAAGAAATTCCAGTTGCCTCTTGAAAAAAACAGCTTTGGGACAGCCATGACTTGGATGACTGAGAATCTCCATCAGCCAATTGTCTGTTAATTTGGAAGGGCAAAGAAGAAGAAGCATAGAATTTAAAACCTTGAGAGCACACATTAAGATGCTGATATTTTTGTACTGGAGCAGGACAATTGGCTGTTATGTGGGAGCTTTCATTCTTGTCAGCAATAAATATTCTAATCTTACTGATGATATCTGTGTATTTGCTGCCAAGTCAGACTGAGAGGTTAAACTAAGAATGAAGTATTGAGCGAGCTGTGACTTACTTCAGAGCCTGGGAGTGAAGCCTGATGGTAGCAAAGTTATTGATACTGAGGTACTCATATGGGCTTCCGTGTTATATGCTTTAAATCCTTACAGTGATTTTCTCATCAAACCTAGGCTCCCAGCAAGACAGGAAAAAAACAACACTATTTTTAAGAAGAACCTTTATATGTTTACAGGCATGTTATTACCACATTGATGATTTATAGCACTTTTAAATTTGAGTTTTGATGAATTATCCTGGACAACTACTGAGCTTTACTGATTGTTAACTACTGTTTTAAGTCTAATCAACTCCAATCTGTAAAGTCAGTGGTGATTGTGATGCTGCAGTGCACTCCATCAGGGCAGGACAAGAAACAATGGATGGAAACTAACCAAGGAGAGAAGCAATCTAGAACATGAGCTGCAATGGCACAGTGGTTAGAGTGCAATACTGCAAGCTACTTCTACTGACTGATTGCTGCCTGAATTTGGCAGTTCAAATCTCACCAGGCTCAAGGTAGACTCAGCCTTCCATCCTTCTGAGATCAGTAAAATGAGGATCCAGATTGTTGGCCATATGCTGACTGTATAAACCACTTAGAGAGGGATGTAAAGCATTGGAAAGCAGTATATAAGTCTAAGTGCTATTACTGTTGCAAAGAAGAAAATTCCTAACAGTGAGAACAATTAACCAATGGAACAAATTGCCTTCAAAAATTTTAGCAATGGGTTCTCTGCCCAGTTGCTGGGTCAGTGTGGCCATGGTGGGCATGGCCTAGTCAGTTCCTGCACTATGGTGGGGGGGCATTTTTCCCTCCCCTGGTGCCGGATCTTTTTATGAGCCTCCGGGAGGGTGAAAACCATCTATTGGGCTCTGGAGGCTCTCTGGAAACTGGAAATGCAAGGGTAGGATCCTACCAGTTTGCAACTATTCGCTAGAACCGGTTGTTAATATTCTAAGCAGTTCAGAGAACCAGTTGTCAGAAGAAATTACTAGCCTAATCCTGTAAGGAAGGCAGGAAGGAAACATTCTGGTGTTGCTTACAGAAACTGCCTCTCCATTAACCCTCACTACATTCTTGGCAGGACTAGGCTTCCTGTCTCAAGAACTTCTCTGGAGTTTTTTTTTCCCCCTCCTTTGCTGGTACTTTGCTTGTGTGGAGTGACCATTCAAAGTTACAGTGGCACTGAAAAATGTGACTTATGATCATTTTTCACACTTACAACTGTTGCAGCATCCCCCAGTCATGAGAGGCCAAGTGAGAAGATGCATGCCTCGATGTGAGTGATATTGAGTTGGTCACACCCAGCCAGTAACATAACCACCAAGACATGTCCACCCAGTCACATGACCACCAAGCCATGCCCATCACCTAAGCCACACCCACAGAACCGGTTGTTAAAAAATTTGAATCCCACCCCTGTGGAAACAGGTCCATTACCAGCCTTCCTGAACTTCCATGAGTCCTGTTTTTTGCCCTCCCCAAGCCTCCGCATGCACCGTGCACTTACCTGTATCCAAAACGTGCTGTGTGGGGACTCCTGGGACCGACGGTCTGGGGTGAGCAGGACCAGACAGGAGTGGAATTTGGGTTCTTCAAACTACACAGAATCTTGGCTAGGGGCTCTCCTGAACCCCTACAGACCCCCAGCAGTCCGCTTGGAAAGGTTTCTGCCTGAGTGTCAGGAACACTGTTACTGAATCATCAGCCTCCAAAAGTATTGGGTGGGGTGAGAGGAACCCACCCACCCCCACATACTTTTGATTCATGTTGGGAATCTTGAAAACTACAGATTTTGCCAGCCTCATCTTAAAAAAGGTTGCAGGAGTTTTGATCAGAGAATGCAGAGGAAGAATCGGTAATGTAAAGAACCAGCTGCATGATTTGACATTATCAGTGAAAACACCCACCACTGCACCAGTTCATGGTAATTCAGTTAGGAAATATAAAGACTGTGGCCTTGGAAGTTATAAGGTAAAGCTAAAGGTTCCCCTTGCACAGATGTGCTAGTTGTCTCTGACTCTAGGGGTGGTGCTAATCTCCATTACAAAGCCAAAGAGCCAGCACTGTCCGAAGATGTCTCCATGGTCATGTGGCTGGCATGACTAAACACTGAAGGCAAACCTTCCCACTAAAGTGATCCCTATTTTTCTACTTGCATTTTTACATGTTTTTGAACTGCTAGGTTGGCAGAAGCTGGGACAAGTAATGGGAGCTCACTCCGTCATGCAGTGCTTGGGATTCGAACTGTCGAACTGCCAACCTTTCTGACCAACAAACTCAGTGTCTTAGCCACCGAGCCCCCATGTTCCCTTGGAAGATATACCCTATTACTATTTCAACTTCTTATCTATCAATCTGTAGTGAGTTGGCATTCCCTTGTGATGTAATCTTTGTTAAAAAGAACATTGACCAACAGGGCAACTTTTGCACTATTTTCTTCATGCTTCCATTGAGGATTCCTTATTTCTGCCTTGCTTCTGGCCATCAAAGTAGTATCAGCAGCATATCTGAGTTTGACTTTTCTCCCAGCAGTTTTAATTTCTATTTCTATTTCTCATAGTTCTGTATTTCTAGTGATATCTTTGATATGTTAGTCAAATAATACATTTACACAGCACCAAAGTCAGACTGCTCTTCATCAGTTTTCAACACTTGTCCCAGCACAGCAAATGACATAAAGTTAACTCTTCCCCTAGCAGTGCACTTGCTTCTTAATTTATCCTCACACCATGCAATATTAATAAGACAACTCTTGCATGGCTGCCAGTTTATAGCAAATGAAATACTTTTATATCATCAGAAGAGTGTAATTTACAAAAAAGCTTTGTCTCCAGAGAAGAGCCTTGAAAGAATAAGCAGTGAATTGTTTTCTCATATTTTTCAAGGAAGTGTGGATGGAATGTTTATTGCTTGGAAGTTTTCTCTGGAGTTTGGCTTTCTTTAACATTTCCTTTCATTGCGAGGCTTTATTCATTGCTACATTTTTTTTTATGGAAGCGTTGTTATGTAGGCTTAATTTCCTACAGTGAAATGGCAGAGCCCAGGTTGCATGTAAAATCTGCTTGGGACTTTAGTTTAATTTAAAATACAGTAACAAAATCCCATATAAAACTCTACTGATACATCAGTCTGCAAGTGAGTTATCTATCTTAATCTCTTTACTCCTTGTTTACCTTTAGAGGCAACTTAGGAGAAATTTAAATCTGGAAGTTTGGGTTTTTAAATTACTTTAGAGGAGCCTATGTGCTGTGCTAAACTCATTGAACTGGGAGTCCTTTGAAGGGTGGCATATATATTTGAATACAATGGAATGGAACAGCATAGCATAGCAAAAGCACTTAGGTTTCTATATTGCTTTACAGCCCTCTCTAAACAGTTTACAGAGTCAGCATGTTGCCCCCAACAATTTGAGTCCTCATTTTACCCACCTCAGAAAGATGGAAGGGTGAATCAGCTTTGAGCCTGGTGAGATTTGAACTGCCAAATTGCAGGCAGCTGGTAGTCAGCAGAAGTAGCCTGCAGTACTGCACTCTAACCATTGCACCATCATAGCTCATAGAATAAAATAGAACAGAATAGAACAGAATAGAAGCTAGCCTTGTTGGAAAGGATTCCTTTCCCATGTCATAGTATAGTTTTCATCATGTCCTGTAAGACAATTGTTATGGTTTTTTTCATGGATGTCTTTGTGATTTAGCCATCTGCATTTCAAAAGAAAAAGTGTATTGGGGAGGAGGCTTCTGTTAATAGCGCAGAAAGATATGTAGCTTGTTCCAATGTCCAATAAATTCAAGTAATAGGAGAATGACAAGAGACATTTCATATGTTACAGGCTTTTATCCTTTTCTCAGATGAAAGACAACATGGCATGATCGGGCTCACACACATTCTTCATTTGTGACTCAACCAGTTGATTTCCCCATTATAGTCATACTGCTAAAAAGCCAGTATGAAGACAATGTATGAATTATTTTCATAATTTTTAGGTCCCTCCAGCTATATCATAGGTTAAGACTATTTTAAGGTATTTGGAGGTCAAGTGCAATTCCAAGTTGGAAACATTCCACTCCACCTAAGAGCCTTAAATTAACGTTACATTCATTTCTGCAAGGGAAATACTACAACACAGAACCTGCACTCAAAGTTAAAATGTATAAATTAAAATTAAATACAAAAGATACAAAATCTGGATGCAAAATCTAAATACCTGCTACTTTCATTTTTCAACAGTGGCTTTTATTTTATTTTTTAGAGAGAGGAATTCTTGCAGAAGAAAGAAACTCCTTTTGTCTTTGAAATACTGTTTTCTTTTCTTTCTGCTCTTTATACCAGTGGTCCCCAACATTTTTTGTACCAGGGACCAGTTTCATGCAGAAACACTTTTTCAAGGACCGGTAAAATCAATTCTTCTCCAATAGTAAAGGGCTTCTTAGCTTTAGCTAATATAAAATATATATTTTAATCACGATTATTCATTCTTTGCAGCCCAGTATAAAATGATCCACGGACGGGTACCAGTCCAGGGTCCAGTGGTTGGGGACCCCTGCTTTATATTTCAAAACTGCTATTACAACTATCTCCATCTCAGATACAGGATAAAAAAAAACAGAACTCAAAATAAACCCATTGCTTATGAGAGACCCTTACTTCTAGATGTAAGGTTTTATTTTACATTTATTCTGAGCATCTGATTCTTGTTTATGGTCAGTTATCCATCCATGAGGCATCCACTTTGAGGAATGATTCTGTAGACTTTCAAAAAGCCTTTGAAAGTGTTCGTTGGATCTTTTTTGTTGATTTGCCTCTCCCTGCTGTTGGTTAACACTCCTTCACTCTTACCACCTCTAACTCTTCAGGCACAGAAAGCAACAAATAGATTAAAAATGGCAAATGTTTAAGCTGTGAGTTATAGGAACTCAGGGCAGCAGGCCACAAATTTCTTAAATCTTCCTCAGTCCTAGTGAGGGGAGGGCAGGGATGGTGATGGCACAACTGGATATGGGCTAAGCATTTCTAAGCTGGTAGGATCTACTGAAATGGTATGTGGGAATGATCTTGGAAGGCAGGAAGAAGAGCTATAGACTAACAACCATCAATGCAAAAGATATTTCAGATAACAGAAACAGAGGGGGTATTGGAATCATCACAGAAGGGACCCTCCGTACCATGTTTTCCCAAAAATAAGACCTAACTGGAAAATAAGCCTTAGCATGGTTTTTCAGGATGCTTGTAATATAAGCTCTACTCCAAAAACAGCTCCGGTTACGTTCATCAGCCAGACGGACACATTTAAGTACTGTATTTCCCCCAAAATAAGACCTAATTGGTAAATAAACTTTAATATGTCTTTTGGAGCAAAATTAATATGAAACCCAGTCTTATTTTTTGGGAAACACTTTAGTTCTCTGGAAAGTTAAAGGAAAGGAGAAAAGAAATACTTTCAGACTTTCAAGATTCTCTTATGATAACTTTTCAGTCAAGTTAGTGGTAGAATTCATAGTTGTTCTTGTCTGGAATACCGGAAAGGACTGACATCTTCAATGCTCAGGTGGCTTTTTAATTTTTTTAATTTTTATGACTATTTATTTATTCAACTTCTATTTATTCAACTTCAACCCCACCAAATGATTCTGAGTGACTTACAATTCTAAAATTTTAAAACAATTAAAAAAAAACATTAAAACATCCACAGAAGAAGCAGGCTTAGAAAGGATATTATAAAAAAAGAGAAAAAATGATATAAAAAAATACAATTCCAATTTGTTTGTTTTATTGGATTTGTATATTGCTAAATCTAATCAGAGCCCTGGCACTTTAATATAGTAACCTATAAAAATGTTAAAAATGTCCTCAGTAAAAATGAAAACATCCATAATAAGAGGAACAATACAATAGAAACTAAAGTCAGATAAAAACAAAAGAACCGATAACATAACAATAAAAATCTTTGTTGTTAAAAGAAACAAAAAAGAAACAACAATCTTTGTTGTTAAAAGAAACAGTAAAAAGGACCAATGTTAATTTGTTCTCACTATGCTAATGCAGATTAAGTGGTGGAATTTTTTTCCTGGCATTGTGTGGTAGCTTTCTAGTGGCTAACAAAATCTAGAAAAATATTGCTTCCCTTGCTACTTAATGCCCATGTTACAGTTGCACAGGATGAAGAATGCATAATGGCCATCCTTTCTACTTCTTGATTTAAATTTTTGCTTTTGTTGACCTTTGTAAATGAAGTGTTTTGTTTTGATCAGCCTGCTTACCAATGCTGCTTCAAGCAAAAATTGATTCATAGATAAATGTTGTTTTTCTTCCTTTACATTTTGCCTAAGTAAACAGCACATTTTTTTTCTTCCATATGTATTATTTTCTCCATAACTCTTTTGTCCATACACTCATGAAGTGTACTTTTCTCTTTATTGATTTAGAATACAATAGAACAGACTAGAATAATAGAATAACAGAGTTGGAAGGGACCTTGGGGGTCTTCTAGTCCAACTCAGGCAGGAATCCCTGTACCATTTCAGACAAATGGTTGTCCAATCTCTTCTTAAAAACTTCCGTGTTGGTGTATTCACAACTTCTGGAGGCAAGTTGTTCCACTGGTTAACTGTTCTAACTGTCAGGAAATTTTTCCTTAGTTCTAGGTTGCTTCTCTCCTTGGTTAGTTTCCATCCATGGTTTCTTGTCCTTCATTCTGGTGCTTTAGAAAATAAGTGGACCCCCTCTTCTTTGTGGAAGCCCCTCAAATACTGGAATATTGCTATCATGTCTCCCCTAGTCCTTCTTTTCATTAGACTAGACACACCCAATTCCAGCAACCATTCTTTAATATGTTTTAGCCTCCAGTCCCCTAATCATATTTGTTGCTCTTCTTTGCACTCTTTTTAGAATCTCAACAATAGTATTACAATTCTTTTTTTTTTAAAAAAATTATATAACATTTATTCTTTATCCTCTTCTGCTCATCTCATTTGTACCCATATGTACCCATATACTGAGGGTTTTTGTGATTTTTTTTTTCTTATTAAGATTACCAGATTTATTTTGTACAATTTGGGATAAACACTAGATTGGTGCAGCAATTTGAACCTTTTTGGACTTTAAGAAACATTGAGAAAAAGGACAAAAATATAGTGGATTCAAAATTCTGCTAGAGTGTGGAGATGGAGGATGAACATTAAAATACTGGCTGTTGAGCATCATTTCATATTTCTGAAATATGAAATGTTTTATGAAATATTACCTACCCTAGGTTCTGGCTACAATGAGTCCTATGGAGATGGCAAGTAGGTGGGCAGATAAGCACACGCTGTGGCCCTCAGCAGTGGGTGGCTGCCAGAGCAGAGGGATTCATTCTTCACACCTGCCTAGTTCCCCATCCTTTCTTCCTTGCCTGGGCTTGTGTCTTTAGGAAACTTGTGGAAGAGTAGAAGCAGCATTCAGCTTCTGGCTGAAGGGAATGAGTGAAACAGGTACAAGGCAACTAAAACAGAATAGAATAGAATTCTTTATTGGCCAAGTGTGATTGGACACACAAGGAACTTGTCTTGGTACATATGCTCTCAGTGTATAGAAAGAAAAAATAAAGTATATTCATCAAGAATCATAAGATACAACACTTAGTGATAGTCATAGGATACTAATAAGCAATCAAATCATTCTAGGAAACTATAAAAACAATATAAGTTGTAAAGATACAAGCAACATGGATATAGCCATATGTGGGAAGAGATAGGTACTAGTAAGGATGAGAAGAAGAATAGTGACACAGTCTTAGTAGTTAATTTGGCGGGGTTGTGGGAATTAGTTGTTTAGCAGAGTGATGGCCTTCGGGGGAAACCGTCGTTGTAGTTGTGCATTTAAAGTTGTAGCAACGTTTCAGCAGAATCTCATCTGCCATCATCAGGCTTCTGTATTCTGTATTCTGTATGCTTCTGTATACATATGAACTCAATACAGAAGCCTGATGATGGCAGATGAGATTTTAAAAGCACTACAATGACGTGGGATAATACCCGAAGGAAGCTAAACTGCATTCATGTAAGTACCTGCGAAAACCTGCCATCCTCAGGCTTCTGTAAAGAGTTAGTTTCTGGTTTCAAATTTGAGGCTGGTCCATTCTGATTGGCTGGGAGCCTGGATCTGTGTTCATTGGACTTGGAGTTTGATTGATTGGTGTTTCTGGTTTCTTCTGTCTGTTTTGTGGCTTTGATTGGCTGGCAACACTCTGTTCTTGTGTTGGAGGCTTTCAGTGCAGCTTGGCTCTGTGTGAAGGGACGGCTGCTCTTCATTAGCAAGCTGCTATTCATTAGCAAGCTGGGTTTCACCTGGGTGCCTGGTGGGGGGGTGTTTGGGTTGGAGCTATCAGAGGGAGTCTGTTTTTGCCCAGGTGTTTGCCTGGCTTGTGGCATGGAGATCTTTCTATTTGAGAGTGCAGGCTTCCAAATGATTGACAGTCTGGTGGAATCATCTCTTCTACTCATGCTGTCAGGTCTTTTTTCAATCTCTATGGCTTCTCTGATGATTCTGTGGTTGGGGTTTTCTATAGTGGCTAGGGTTTTAGTGCCATTGAAGTTGATGTTGTGACCTGTGGTTTTCATGTGTTGGACTAGTGAGGAGATGTGTTCCAGCTTTTTTACTGCATTTTTGTGTTCATCCAGGCAGGTACTTATTCTTCTATTGGTCTGTCCAATGTATGTATATATATATATTTTAAGCTTTCGCGGGTACTTACATATATGCTGTTTAGCTTCCTTCGGGTATTATCCCACGTCATTGTAGTGCTTTTAAAGTTGTAGCAACGTTTCAGCAGAATCTCATCTGCCATCATCAGGCTTCTGTATTGAGTTTGTATGTGGGTCAGGTTTCTTCTGTCTGTTTTGTGGCTTTGATTGGCTGGCAACATTTTGTTCCTGTATTGGAGGCTTTCAGTGCAGCTTGGCACTGAATTCCTGTATTCCTCCAATACAGGAACACAGTGTTGCCAGCCAATCAAAGCCACAAAACAGACAGAAGAAACCAGAAACACCAATCAAGCAAACTCCAAGACCAATAAACACAGACCAAGACTCCCAACCAATCAGGATGAAGAAAAAACCATTATGGCACAACAGTAGGCTAGCCTCAAATTTAAAACTAATGGCTAGGATAGCCTGACCCACAGACAAACTCAATACAGAAGCCTGATGATGGCAGATGAGATTCTGCTGAAATGTTGCTACAACTTTAAAAGCACTACAATGACGTGGAATAATACCCGAAGGAAGCTGAACAGCACACTGTCACAGCTCTCTTTTTGACTACAGCAGTGTAAAGGTCCTCAATGGAATGCAGGTTGGTAGCCATTGTTTTCTCTTTAGTCCTTTGGGGTAATCCACACAAGAAACACTACTGTGAATTAGTATTGCTCTATCTTTCTGTCGAGATTCTCAGCTATCCAGGTCATGGTTGTCCCAAGGGTGCTTTTTCAGGAGGCAGCTGGATTTTCTTGTTTTTTCTTTTGAAGATGTTTCACTTCTCACCCAAGAATCTTCTTCAGCTCTGACAAGACAATGGGGAATGGAAGGATTTATATTCCTGCAGACAGCTGGATAAACTCTATCTTTATTGTAAGGTTATATCAAGAGAACCTTGCAAGACTGAAAATAATTATCCCCTTCTTTCTTTTTATTTGGAAGACAGGAAGAAGAGTTGTACCACGTAAAAGGTACCTCAACTCACACAGAATGGGTGTGGGAAGTCTTTCAGATGAAACCTTCCCTAGTTTTCTGGAGAGTAAAAGGGGGGCTGTTATTGAACAGTGGGAGAGAAGTCCAGAAGCCATATTCTGCAAGCTTTCAACACCTTGTTTCTTACCTGGAACTATGGCAGATCAGGGTGATGTAATTATTGCATTAGTGGTATTCTACCAGTTTGCACTGGTTCAGCTGAGCCAGTAGTAAAAAACCCCTACTTGTTCCGTTCGGAAAAGAAGCACGGTAGACTGGGTTCCAACAAATAACTCTTTATTAGTTAACAGCAACAGTAATGGAACATTGGCTCAGCCGCGGCAGCCCTTTTTATAGAGGCTTGCCTGCAGGCTTGTAGCCAATGACATTGTTTTAACTTTGCCGCCTTTGAGTGGCTCCTTGGATTGGTTCCTAATGAACCAATCCTCTACTGGCCTTTCTGGCCAATCAGAAGAGACTACTTGGAACCTTCCAAGTTATACAGAACACCCCTCCCCCTTTAGTTCAGTCCTACTTGAGTAACGTAGTCGCACAGGTAGGTGAGGCTTCTTCTGGTCCTAGTTGACCTGCGCGGCTCATTCTCGCCAAGGACTTCAAGCAGTTCAGTCGGGATCTCTGTCTCTCCAGCTCGTCTCCATGGAACCGCCTGGAAGGATGAGTCAGCATTGTCGCTACTGCTTGAATTGCTTAGGCCGGTGGTTTTGCCGCTCCCTCCTGGTTCAACTGGGCCGGTTGAGCTGGCCTGGCTGGCCCCTTCCAGGACAGTTTCCCTTTTTCTCGGACTACTTCCGATGGTTTCATCTAACTGTAAGTGCTCTTTTTGGTTGGTTAGATGTTCTGGATTTACTTTTAAAGGTTCATTTTCACACCCTTTTGTATTTGTTTGTGTTCCCCCCCCTTGGTTTTGTTTTCGTCGATTTTTATTATTTGAGGTTGCATGGTTGTTTTGCGCTCGATGTTGTGGGAACAAAGCTGGTCTATGTGCTGCTTCCACTCTCTTCCATCGTCCGCGGTTCGTCAGTAGGACCGGGGGCCTGTTACTTGTGTGATTGTGGCTGGAAGCCAAAGAAGGTCCCCGGTAAAATTCTTTGCATAGACTAGGTTGCCGATTTCAAAAGTGCGTTATCAGCTGGATGAGTTGGGGGTTTTCTCACAAGTGTAATTTGGGTGTAATCTATCTAAATGGGATCTAAGTTTTCTCCCCATTAATAGTTCTGCCAGGCTCTTGTTCGTTGTACTACTGGGAGTGATGTATTGTAGTGTAAGTAAGCAGTTCATCTTGTCTTGGACATCCCCACGGTTCATTTTTTCTCGGCCTTCTTTTGTAAATCTGACCATTCGCTCAGCACTACCATTTGCTGCCGGGTGAGCCGGCGCGGTTAGTGCATGGCGTATACCTAAAGATGCTAAATACTGTTTGAATTGTATAGCTGTTAGTTGTGGCCCCTTGTCAGATACTAATACATCAGGTAAACCATGAGTTGCAAACAATTTGTTAAGCTGTTTTATAACAACATCGGTTGTTGTGGACGACATTACTATAACCTCTAACCAATTTGAATATGCATCCACGACTATTAAAAACATATTGCCCCTGGTTGGTCCCGCAAAATCAATATGGATTCGAGACCAAGGGCCTCGTGGGGTCTCCCAGTCCCGTATGGGCGCTTGTGGTGGTGTGGGTCTAGCTCTCTGACACTTGTGGCACGTTGCAACCCAGTGTTCAATATCCTTGTCTATACCAGGCCACCAGACATCGCTCCTGGCCAGGCTTTTCATTTTTACTATGCCTGGGTGGCCCTCATCTAGCATACCCAACACCTCTTCCTGCAGTCTGGATGGAATTACCACCCGATCTCCCCACAATAAGCACCCCTTTTGTAAAGATAGTTCAGTTTGTCTAGTCCGAAAAGGTTTAAAACCTTCAGTCTTTTGACTTTCCGGCCAGCCTTTACCTACCCAAGTCAAAACACAGACAGTCACTGGGTCTTTTGCCATGGCTCTAGTGACATCATTTGCAGACAATGGAAGTTCAGGGCAGGTCTCTACTTGTAGGGCGGCGGTGGTTGGAGCTGGGTCGTCCTGTATGGATGGTCATGGTGCTCGGCTTAAAGCGTCTGCATGGGTGATTTGTTTCCCGGGTCGATGCAGCAAGGTATATGAATAGGTGGCCAGGAATTCTGACCACCTAGTCATCCATGGGGATAGAATGTTCGGTGTGGGTTTGTTCCCTGCCAAAATCCCCAGTAACGGTTTATGGTCAGTCACAATGGAAAATGTCCTCCCATAGAGGTATTCATGAAAACGTTTAATTCCGGCGACAGTTGCCAGGGCCTCTCTGTCTAGCTGGCTATAGTTGCGTTCCGCTTTGGACAGCGTTTTCGAATAAAAGGCGACGGGCGCCTCTCTCCCATTAGATAATTGGTGGCTGAGAATGGCACCGACTCCAAAAGGTGAGGCGTCACAGGTGACTGTCAAGGGAAGTGTATTACTCAACTGAATAAGAACGGTGTCTGAGGTTAACAAGTCTTTTATGCTTTGGAATGCTTTTTGTTCTTTATGACCCCAAGTCCAGGCAGTTTTTTTATCCAGCAAATGGTGCAATGGTTCTGCTATCGTTGCTTTGTGGGGGAGGAATACGTTATAAAAATTGATCAGACCCAAGAATACCTGTAAGTCCGTTTTATTCCTAGGCCTGGGTGCGTCTTTAATTGCTTTGAGTTTTTTTTTCTGTTGGGTGAATACCTTGTTCGTCAATTAAATACCCTAAAAATTTGACGCAGTCGGTAGCCAGGCAGCATTTTTCCTTTTTTACTTTTAGGCCAGATTCTCTAAATTTGGTTAGCACTTCTCTTAGTCTTGCTTCTAATTGGGTCGTGTTTTTCACTGAAATTATGATGTCATCAAAGTATGGAATGACTCCTTTTATTCTGTTTCATAGGGGCTTTGGAAGACACATAGGGGCTTTGGAAGACACCACGTTCCATGAGGCTTTGGAAGACACCTGGGTCAATGCTCACTCCGAATTGAAGTCTGTTACATTTGAATGCCCCTCTATGAGTTACTATTATTTGTGCCTCAGCCGTTATTGGGTCTACTGGAAGCTGCTGATATGCCTGAGCCAAATCAAGTTTCGCAAAAAATTTTCCTCCCCCAAGTGAGTTCAGTAAGTGCTGCATGACTGGTACCGGATATGCGCTCTACTGCAGTGCATGGTTCAGGGTAGCCTTGTAGTCTCCGCGGATGCGCACAGACCCATCAGGTTTTACAGGTGTTACTATTGGTGTGTCCCACCTTGCGTGGTCACTTGGTTCTATGACCCCTTGAGCAATCAATTTGTTTAATTGCTCATCTATTTTGGGCTTTAATGCAAAGGGGACTCATCTGGCTTTTAACCTTCTTGGTGCTATCTGGGGATCTAAACTAAAGGAAATTGGGGTCCCCCAGTACTTGCCTAGAGTGCCGTCGAAGACGTCCTGGAATTTGTGTAGCAGGTTCTCTTCCCAATCGCTTGCGGCTATTCGGCTTACTCCAGTCATCCCGATGCCCAATGGTGTGAACGATTCAATGCGCAGAAGGCTGGGACTGTCTCGGTCAACTATAGTCAGTGGCAGGACTTCGGTGTGTTGTTTGTAAGTGACTTTGAAGTGCCCCAGACCTACCACGGGAATCCGATTTCCCTGGTAGTCTTTGAGAATTAATTTTTGTTTTTTGAGTTCTTTTTGTCTTATGTTTGGAATGAACCGCCTGATTGTGTTCCAAGACACCATTGATAGGAAAGATCCTGAGTCAACCTCCATTTCACAAGGGCTTCCTTCAATGGTCACTACAATTTTGACTTTTCTCCCGCTTTCCGTCTGTGCGCTTCCGATTGTGACGGTCTGATGAGTTTTTTCTCGGTTGCTGGTTCCTTTGCTGTGCTCCCATTTTCTGTCAGCTTGCCTTGGTTCAGTTCTTGGTGGGGAATTACCATGTCTGCCAGGACTGCTGTTCTTACGATTTCGGCGGACTCTTTCAATGTGTCCCCTCTTCTTGCAAGCCCGACAGATGGCATCAAGGAACCTGCACTCGGCTTGGGGGTGGTTTCCTCCGCAACCAGCGCATTCCCACCAATTTCTTCTCCTTTCACGCCTTTTTTGGTTTTGCATACAGGTGATGGACCTCATTGTCATCTTCTTCCGTGTCTGATGACTCGTCTTGGTCTTCGTGGTGTGTAGTTGTGGCAGCTTTCTTCTTCCCTGTTGGTAAGGTTGTCGTGTCAGTATTGGCATTCATCAGCTTCATTGTGGCCACTGATTTCTTTGCGGCTTCTGCAGCGGTGGCTTCCACGATCGCTTCTGCCACAGTTATGTTAGGTCTGTTTAAGAGTTTACTTTGTAGAGTAGAGTCCTTTAGACCTAACACGACACAATCTCGCATGGCCTCATCCATATTCTGGAATTCGCAGGCTCCTCCCAGATGGTGGAGAGCTGCCATGAAATCAGCAATGGTCTTGTCTTCCCTCTGGTCTCTTTTATAGAACTTGTGTCTCTTGATGAGATTTGAGATAACCGGTGCGTAGTGAGTCTTTAGCATTCGGATAAGCTCAGACCAGGTCATCTGTTTCACGTCTCTGGGCTTTGCCAATGCCTTTGCCATTTTTAACATGGCTGGCCCACAATGTGTTAGGAAGACAGCCCTCTTTCGCTGATCCAAAATTTCCTCCATTTCGTTGCTCTCCAGAAACATCAGGAAGCAATCGATATAAGACTCCCAATCTTCCTCACTGGGGTTGAAGGGTGCGGGTGGCGCGTTACTACCAGCCATCTCGTCTAGCGTGGTTGTTCTCTTGGCGCGTGCTCGGTCTCCGCTTTAGGACGATCCCACCTTCATTGCCAGTGTTCCATCCAGAAAAGAAGCGCAGTAGACCGGGTTCCAACAAATAACTCTTTATTAGTTAACAGCAACAGTAACGGAACATTGGCTCAGCCGCGGCAGCCTTTTTTATAGAGGCTTGCCTGCTGGCTTGTAGCCAATGGCATTGTTTTAACTTTGCCGTTTTTGAGCGGCTCCTTGGATTGGTTCCTAATGAACCAATCCACGACTGGCCTTCCTGGCCAATCAGAATAGACTATTTGGAACCTTCCAAGTTATACAGAACACTACTGGTTCAGCCAAACCAGTTCTTCCAACAATCAGCTGAAAGCGAATAAAAGCCAGCAAGCTGCATGTGAGGGAGGATGGGTCATTCCTAGCTTGTTTCTTCAGTATCCTCGCAGCTGATTAACATGGCGTATGTTAGGTGCACGTGCATAACCACACAATATTAATAGCAGCACCAGTAGGAACCCACCCCTGCATTGTTGGCATCTAGTTTTTATAGTCTCTCTTTTGAAGAAATGATGGCCTTACAGGATTCCCTGCCATTTCAAGGCCTTTAAAGCTTGCAGAGAAGATAACTTGAAGGTTGGTTTCAAACTGTTTTGTGAGAGGTCGGAAGATAGAAATAGAATGAAACCATGGTGCCTCGAGACTCCCAATTTGAATTAGAAATGATCACCATTCAGTCTACAGCTATTTTTTTTTTTACTTCAATTTGCATTCATATTTTCAGCATGATATAACTCAGTGCGTAGCTCAATGATCGGTCATATTAGAACCCTCTGATCCTTAATATTCTGGAACTGATAGATAATACCCTGGAAATCTCCAAATGTCCAGTATGTGTGTCTCCTAATCCCTCACCCCCTGATTTCAGCATGAAAAGCAATCTGTCAAGCCCAAAATTGACACGTGTAGCCATTTTATTTAGCCTTTTTATGTATTCTTTTTCTTTTTTTCTCTTTGCTGGTATTGGGGAGAAGGGTTTCGGGTTTGCCACATTCCTAAGGTGGGAGGAATGGCGATAGAGAGAGTTGTTTAGGCTAGGTGGTGTTTCTTCCTGTGGGAACAAAAGCTGACCTTGTAGAGACCTGGAGGTGGAGTTTGATGTCCCCAGGCTACGTTGATTTACTTCTAATGGAGAATGTGACTTTTAGAGGTTGCTTCTAACTTCCAATATTATGTGATGTAATTCCAGGTTGTGTCAGATCCAGAATTACAACAGACTTTGCCAGTTAGATGCTATTCTAAATAAAAGAAATTGTTATGGAAGATGGACTTTGCTGTTTTCTTTTTGAATGGATTTCATCACTTGGAAACCTGACTCAATCTGGACTGTTTTGACTGATGGTTTATCATCTTGCAGTTCTTCCTTTATATTCAAAAGTCTGTGTGGAATAATCAGAAATGAAAGTAATGAATTGAAAACTTCATTATTCAGAAATGAAGACTTCATTAGCAATAGACAGCTATTAGCCAAGGAGCTGTGTGTATATGTCTCTCTGTCTCTGTCTCTCTCTTTCTCTCTCTCTCTTTCTCTCTCTCTCTCAATTGCTTTGAAACTGAAATTATTCATTGAGACAATAAGAGATATTTCGGTTGAATTAAATATTGATACTTCATGATGTATTACAAGTTGTTAGTCGCACATCATTTGGTTATGGGGGTTCATCATGCACCAAAGCTGGATCACACCTTTGACTAATAATTCTGTCTTGTTAAGCCTGGGTTCCCCAACCAGGGTTAGGTAGACAAGCTAAACAGAATGTGCAGCGTTAGTCAGATAGGCACACAGATAAATGAGTGAGCTAAGCTTGTATGTTTATTAACATACAGTAAAAATAACAGATACGCTTGTGCTATCAAGAATATATTTTATTCCAGTATAAGTTTATAGCATAGTCAAAAACAGTCCAATATTCATTTACCATGTAGTCAGTCCATTCAGGGATATTCAGTTAGCAAAGTCCATGTAGAATATCCTATGTCAGTTCACATAAATCAGTCCGTTGTTGTCTCTCCCGTTCGAGCAATGCAGTCTTGATTCCAAGCAGTAATCAGGGATCATCAAAGCCAGAGAGAGAGAGAGCAAGCTGTAGCCTTGCTACTTTTATATGGTTTTCATAACCACACCCACAATTGCTATTTTACATTTAAAGCTGCATACACTAACTATGATTCATAGTTAGTATTTCACCTAAAACAGTTAGGGTGAACAATGTTATCCCTAACATGTCTCATTTGAATTTTAGTTGAGGGGTCATTTTTGCCTAGCTTTCTGATATAATCCATTCTGTGTATTGTAGCTTTTTGATTGGGCATGCTGTGCATTTGCTTTCTCTTTGGTAGAGCATTTGCTATGCATGCAGAAAATCCCAGGTTTTTATCTTTGACGTGTGCAGTGAAAAGAAACATGGTTTTCATCCAGTTTAAACAAGATGGAGTTAACTGGATCGCTTCTGAGGAGTTTCCTATTCTTTAGCTTATATTTTAAGTATTCAGGATTGCAGCTAACAAACAAAATTTAAAAAAATGAAAATGTAATTCAAAGGCATATATTTCATGACTCCTTTTTGTGGGAGAGTAACCAATAATGTCATAATATATGGGTACCAAAACTTTCTGTTTCAGTAGGAAAGAATTAGGACGAAGAACTTAGACAAAGAAATATATAGCAGGTTGACCAAAAATGCTTAATGATTTAAGATTTTTTGTTTGCTCTGATCTTTCACAGTTACTCATTCAAACAGAGATTTTTTCTGCCAAGTCTTAAAACTCTATAAACTCTAATAGAAAAGAATCCTTGAAGAATAATTACTGTCACTTTTCCAAGCCATTTTATTTTGCTACTATCTCTGGATTATACCCTGGATTATGATTTAATTACAGCATTGTCTTTAAGTTTCTTTAAAAATGAAACAAAACAGTTGATATGCATCTCAAGCTGATAATGAGCCAGGGCTGTGATTTCTCACCTAAAGTGAAACTTTCAATCAGTTCCTCGTAGTGATGATGAAGTGAAACTTGTTTGGATGCTTCTTGGTGTTACCAAAATAATTTTTGCATAACTTGGCAACTTTACAGAATATATTTTCCAGCATAATCACAGGTATGTTCATAGCCTTGCAACAGGTTAGCAATTTTGCAAAATTTTGTGGACTTGAACATGTTAAGCTAGGCCCAGTTGATAAAAAGGAAACATTGAGGGTAGACGTGTTTTGAAAGAAATGCAGAATTGAAGATCTCTCTTCCAAATGACAGATTTTCTGAATGCGTAATGTAAACATTTTGAGAGGAAGAGAGTTAAGGCTCTCTTTTTAGAAACCTCTAAAGCTTAATGTTGAAAATATCAGAAGGTTTCAATGTTTTTGGCTGGTTGAGTTTTGAAAAAGAACTTAAACGTAAGGCCTGGTGATTAAATCAAGTTTTAATTTAATATAAAGAAGAATCTTTGTCTTTCTTTTGATTTTCCTTTAGCTTCACTTAATATATATCATTTCCAGAAGTTGCTTCTGGCCTAGGTCTGTGAATTATGAAGATACAATGTTTTCTTTGTGCTATGTTTTCAATATTCACCACTATTGTATATAGTTGTTTTAATCAGATTTGAAATATGTATTTTAGTTTTTATTGAGGGGTCCTTGGTGCTCTCTGAATTTGTTTGCTTGCAGACTGTTGGTCTGATGTTAACCTTGGAGTTAATCTTTGCTCATGTAGGTCTTGGCTAGCAAGGTCTAGGCAGGTGTTTTAGTCTTTTTGTTCCTTTTTTGGTTTGTTGATGGTCTCTTTTGAACTGTATGTAGGTGTGGTTTATATCAATGTTCCTATTGATGGCTGATTTGTCAGAGTGCAGGCTTCCAGGAATTCTCTAGTGTTTTTGGACTTGGCTTGGCCTAGGATGGTCACAGTTTTCCAGTTAAAACTATAGTTATATCTATCTGCCAATATGTTGTGAAATTAAAGTTTTCCTCATGTATTCTGAATGCTAGTTGGTGTTCATGGTCTTCAAGGAACTGCCAAACAAGCCAACAATAAACATCCCAACCAAGACAACTCTAAACCAAGATTGACAGGAGAAGCCACTAAAATATACATTCAGAGCAAACCTCACTTCTACTAACACTGATGCCATTACCTAGTTTGAGTAATAAAATGTCTGCAAGAAAACAACGTTCAGAGAGTACCCTAATTTCAACCATGAGCTACAAATATTCTTCTCTATTAGTTTTTAGTGTCACTTAATATGAATATCCTCTGGACTGAAGGGCTATACTATTAACAATATTAACAACCCAAGACATGTAGTTTCTCACAAACAATTTCAGCATTCTTGTGGTTATTTAAAAAAAGAAGGCAATTTTAGGCTCGGTTCACACATTAGTTTAAACCACAAAGCGATCTGTTTGTTTTCTTGGCTTCGGTTGCTGTTCAGATCTAATCAATTTGTTTGTAAGCATGTAGACTGGATTTATGGCTGGTTTATGCAGGGATACATGCAGAGATGGCTTCGGCTTTTTTTGAGGGAAGATATTATGGCATCATCTCTGAAAGCAAGACTCATTTTACCCTCTCCTGGTCTCCAACCTTCCCTTTTCGGAGAAGGCTGTCAAGCATATAAATATCAGGTGTAGAGGATTCTAGAGAAAATGAATTATCTGGATAGCTTTCAGTTAGAGTTTAGGCCTAATCTTGGGATACAATCAGAATGGTGGATGGAGCATTTGAGCTCTCCCCGTTCTCCGGAGGCTTTTCTCAAGCCTCCAGGGGGGCGAAAACTGCCTCCTGGAGCTCCGGAGACTCTCTGGAAGCCGGAAATGGGCCCATTTCCAGTCTTCCTGAACTTCTGGGAGGCCCGTTTTTCACCCTCTCCGCGTCTCCATGTGCCCTGCACTTACCTGCATCCAAAATGGGCCATGTGGGGACTGTTGGAGGAAAGGGGAGGAATGGCCAGGGACAACCAGGAGTGGGATTTGGGGTTTGTCTGAACTGCACAGAATCTTAGCTAGGGGCTCTCTCGAACCCCTGCGGACCCATTAGCCCACCTCTGATTAGGACTTGGGTGAGATGGAAGACATACCACCTGCTCTTTTTTTAAAAAAAAAAACAAATTTTATTAGTTTTTAAAGACAATATACAAACAAACAAAACATAAAATCTAATAACATAAAATCTCTTTTCTAAAAACTGCTTATTAAATTTTAACAAAACAAATAAAACATCTTATTTGAATACAACATAGTTCCAGATTATCACATATGCATATCTTATTTATTCTTTTTCCAACTTCTCCTTTTACCTAAATTTCTATATCTCTTTATTCATTGTACTTATACTTTCATCTGTCTTGTTTACAATTTCATTATTCTCTTCTAACGTTCTTCCAAAATTTTATTAATTCTCAATAAACTAACTTAACAAACAAAAACACTAAACATGAAAACATAAAACTTTTTTTGGAAAGCGGCTTAATCATGGGTTAGCAACTTTTTATACAGACATAAATCAAATTCATGTTCACCTTATATACGATTTCATATCTCATTTATCATTCTACATTTTTTATATATTTTCTCCCCTCTTTTCACTCTCTTAATTCTATTTATTTCATCTCAGTTTAAATCACTTTACTTGTATCTTTTGTCCATTCTTTTTCAATTATCTATTTTTTCTTTTCTCTTTACTACAAAATTTCTCTGTAATCACTGGTTGAAGTATGACAACTTTTTATCTTTCCCCTGGATTTAACACTTAAAGCCCCTGTCACACTGCACCAACGGATGGAAAGAGGATGTAAAATGGAGAAAAACACTTGTCATCCGTTGGTTAACGCGATGCTTCCGTTCTGTACTCACTGCCTCCGTTTTGCTTCCTCTCTATCCGTCCAGCATCCGTCTATTGACATTTCATACGCTCAAAAAGTTTTGAGCTGCTCAAGACATTCTGAGCAGAAAATGTATCCAACGCGTCCGTTCTGCATCCGCTAGGCATACGGGGGACATCTGTTCTGCATCCGTTACACGTCCGCTACATCCGCTAGGCATCCGCTGCACATCTGCGCAACTCACATCCGCTCCAGCAGAAAGCGGACACAGGGATCAATGGATGCTTCCTTCAGCCTGTCTCATCACACGGATGAGATCAGGCCATGTATGTTGGGTGGGCCTACAATGAACAGGGCATTTAATAAAGAGTTCTGTTTATGTTGACATGTGTGGATCAATTATTACATTAATATTGATAATGAAGGGCCATAGGTGTGGCACCTGGGAGGGTGGACCATACAGTTCCCACTATGCTTGCACTGGAGGTTTATCTATCCCCACAGCTATCTTAACCCATCCCACAGATATCCTAACCCATCCCACAGGTATCCCTGCCCATCCCACAGTTATTACCCATCCCTATTACCCATCCCACTGCTGTCCTTACCCATCCCACAAGCATGCAAAGGCTTAAACCATTTCTAAAAGTTTCCACCAAGAAATTATTTATTAAATTATTTATTTATTTAATAAAATAAATGAGGCAAGTGTGTGAAGCAAAGATAATCTTTATTAATAACAAGCTGTAAAAGAAAAATGACCCAAGTCAAGTGTCCAAATAAAATCTACAGGTAGTCTCTGGCACTCTTATCGGTCACTTGGAGGTGTGCCCAGTCTCAGGGGTGAAGGGTCCAGGTGATGTGGAGGTGGCTGCTGCTGGAGTGCTGGTCTGAAGTGCCACTGGGATGCCTGGCCCTGAGAGGACAACAGGTGACGGTGTGTTGAGGAAGCTCTCAGACAGCTGGCTCAGCCCCGTGATGTTGAGAGCTCCTTCCTCCATGCCATGAGGTGTCAGTCCCAATACCGATGACAGATGTACTGAGGCCGGGCTTGGCTGTGGGGTGGAGGAAGGAGCAATGTAGTGGGGCTGTCTGGTCTGCAGCTGGGTGAGGACTGGCATGGGTGGCATCGGTGACATGGGTGGCATCGGTGGCGTCGGTGGCATCAGTGGCGTGGGTGGCATCGGTGGCGTCGGTGGCATCAGTGGCGTGGGTGGCATCAGTGGCATCAGTGGAACTGGTGGCAACGGTGGCGTCCGATGAGCCTGTGCCTGGACTGGGAAGGGCTGCTGCCTGTGCTGCTGGAGCTCCTGGTAGCCGTAGCCCTGGTAGGTGAGGGGCTGTGGGAAGCCTTGGAATGGGAGGGACATCACCTGGGGTGGAGGAGCAGACCTGTACTGGGTGGGAGCAGGTTCCTCTGGATCTGGAGGGTTGTGAAGCAGCTCGGTGATCCGGTCCTTCACCACCTGGTACTGGGGTTCCGCCATGTCCGTGAGGGTTTGGTTGACATAGGTGAGGAAGGGCTTGCAGTTGGAGGAGGTGGATGGTGTCCCTGATCTCCAGCAGGACAGTGTGGCTCTGCCCCTCCTGCTGTCTGGCTCTCTGCCTTTCTGTGGAGGTGGAGCTGGGGGTGGATGCGGGTAGGACTGTGGTGGAAGTGCCGTCTCCTTTCTCCCACTGTGCCAGGGAGTCCTCCATATGCTCCGCCATGGTTAAAACAACTGTCCGTGGGTTCTCCGCCGTGGGACGCTCCACAGAAACCTGCCTGGAGATAGGAGCTGACTCTCGGCTGGAAGAGGACTGGCTCTCAGCAGGCTGCCGGAGAGAGAGGGTCGTGAGAGGGGCTGCTCCTCGGTGGCAGATCTCACCGTCCAGGAAGCTGCACCTGGCCATGATGTAGGTTTCTCTGTCTGTCAGCTTGACCGTGGCCTGGCCAGATTTCTTGAGGTGCAGCTTCCCGTACCAGGTGTGCATATGTTTCCACCAGCCGAGGAGCACCTCCGAAGTGTAGCCCAGACTCTCCGCCTTCTCTCTCCAAGCAGCCTGCTTCCTTTTGGTGTCCCTGTAGAGCCTGTGTCCCTTCCACCATAGATAGTCATTCTCTCTCAGCCACTCCCGCACCTCATTCTCATGCTCCTCCTCAATGGAGTATTGCCTCCTCTCCCGTTCTCGCATATGCCTCTTCCTCCCTTTGGCAGGACCAGATGGGCCCTCATCAGAGGCTTCCAGGTTGTAGGAGCTGCTCCTCCACACCACCACCACCAGCAGCAGCAGCAGGATCATCATCAGCAGCAGCAGCAGCAGCAGCAGAAGCAGGATCATCATCATCATCAGCAGCAGCAGCAGCAGCACCAGCAGGACCAGGATCATCATCAGCAGAGTAAGTACCAGCAGTGCCAGCAGCACCAGGAGCACGAGCAGGACCAGGAGCACGAGCAGGACCAGGAGCACGAGCAGGACGAGCAGGACGAGCAGGACGAGCAGGACGAGCAGGACGAGCAAGACCAGGAGCACAAGCAGAACGAGCAGGATGAGCAAGACTAGGAGCATGAGCAGGATGAGCAGGACCAGCAGGACCAGCAGGACCAGCAGGACAAGCAACAGCTACAGCAGAGTAAGCACCAGCAGAAGCACCACCGCCAGAAGCATCATCATCAGCTCCTCCAGAAGCAGCATCAGCAGAAGCCCCAGCACCAGGAGCAGTGCCAGCAGAGTAAGCACCAGCAGAAGTACCACTGCCAGAAGCAGCATCAGCAGAGTAAGCACGAGCAGAAGCACCACCGC
>BLBF01000022.1:2272866-2286667 GCA_015471245.1 Laticauda colubrina | reverse complement strand
GCCAGAAGCAGCATCAGCAGAGTAAGCACGAGCAGAAGCACCACCGCCAGAAGCAGCATCAGCAGAGTAAGCACGAGCAGAAGCACCACCGCCAGAAGCAGCATCAGCAGAGTTAGCATGAGCAGAAGCACCACTGCCATAAGCAGCATCATCAGCTCCTCCAGAAGCAGCAGAAGCCCCAGCCCCAGAAGAGGGAGCCCATGCTGCAGAAGCCCCGCAGAAGCAGAGTGAGGGCCAGGGGGTGGGAGGGTGGCCCTGTCCCTCTTGCCAGGGTTGGCAGCAGATGGCTGAGGCTTTCTCTTCTTCCCCATGGTTGTGGGGTTGTTGGCTGGCAGGCAGGCTGGCAGCAAGGCTGGCTGGCTGGCAGGCAGGCAGGCAGATAGGCTGTCAAGCAGGCAGGCAGCAAGGCTGGCAGGCAGGCAGGCAACAAGGCTGGCAGGCAGGCAGGCTGGCAGGCAGGCAGGCAGGCAGGCAGCAAGGCTGGCAGGCAGGCAGTAAGGCTGGCAGGCAGGCTGGCAGGAAGGCAGGCAGCAAGGCAGGCAGCAAGGCTGGCAGGCAGGCATGCAGGCACTCGATGTGTCTGGAAGCAGGTCTTTCCTCTGAATGGTTACCTGCTTGGGAGCTGCTTCCCTTTATATCCGCGGGGCTGACGCAATGCATCCTCCCCGCATGCGCAGTGAATGCTAGGCATCCGCTAGGCATCTGCTAGGCATCCGCTAGGCATCTGCTAGGCATCCGTTCTGCATCCGCTGTATCCGTTCTGCGTCCGGTTTGCTGCGCCCCCCCGGAAGCTTTGCGGATGTGTCATCCGCTCCCATCCACTTCCATCTGCTAGGCTTCCGTGGAGCATCCGCTTTCCATCCGCCCTGCGTCCTCCCCACGTCCGTTCCTTTCCGTGTTATCCGCTCTGGTTATGCAAATTTTTGCCCCTTTTGAGAGCGGATAACAACGGATGGAACATTTTTCTCGCCCGCTGTGTCCTTTTTACTAGCATTTTGCATCCATCGGCCAGTGTGACAGGGCCTTAAAATAATATATAATTTCCATACTGATTCTGCTTAGTGCATTCTACATAGTACATTTTAAAGTAATAAAAAAGAGAAAAAATAGTAAGCTTATAGTATAGTAAAAACAATGTTTCATAGCTAATTAAACTCTATTAGACATTTTACACATTCCCTTTAATATATTGTTAACTCATATAATATTCCAATTTTCTAACTCTATTTCAAATACAAATACAACAGTACAATCCTGTGCACTTTTGCAGAATCTCTTCTTCAATTACATTTTACCCTTTATCTCTAAAAAAACCCTGTTTTTTAACATCTTGTTTTAAGTCTTTCGAACTTCTCTTCCCTTTTTCCCTTCCTCTCTTATCCAGTCTAGTCTTTTTGTCCCCCCATCTCTCAATCTCCACCCCCTTGGCCTCCCCTCTCTGTTGTATTCCTCTTTTCTGTTGCTTTCTGACATTGTATCGATTTTTCTCCTTATTTTTCCCTTTCTTGGTTATTTTTTTAAATCTTGAATTCTCTATTTTCTTTCCCTTTCCCTTTTCTTCCTCAACTAAAATTATTTGTCCATTAAAGATGGCTTCTTCTTCTTCATCCCAGCTTTCTTATTGTTGTAATTCCTGGTAGATAGAAATCACCATTTCTAAGAAGTGGAAAACAGATCCAGAAGAGCCCTTGCCATCTTGTTCCTCTTCTTTTAACTTTTTATATTCTATTTTCAATTCTTCAACAGATAATGCCATTGTAAGATTTTTTTTTTTAAAACAACCCAAATGATTTTAGTCTTTCAAAAAATAGTTTCCAAGAGTCCCAAAGTCACAAAGCAATCCAAATCAGCACAAACTGTTTCATTTAGCACTTTCTTCTTTTTGTACTATCTTTTCCTGGGGTGAAATTTAATTACACAGTTCCAAAGTAATTTTTAAAAAGTCTTATTGCCGTTATCTCTGATCTTAAAAGTTCCAAGCTGTCTCCTCCAACAAAATCTTAATATATATTCTTTGCCTCTCCCTTCCCACTTATTGGAAAAAAAAAGAAAATTTTTGGTTTTTAGTTCCAATGTTCAGAAATCTTAATATCCCCTTGGCTTTAATTTTCAGATTTAATTACCTTCTATGCCAAAGCAGGTTTTTCCGATTTCCATCTGCTATTTCCGTAGGGAAGGAGAGTGAGAAGAAAAAAAAACTTTCCCTTTAACTTTTCTCCACCGCTTTTAACAATCTTGTTAGGAAACAATGTATCCTTTAAAAAGTTGAACCTCCAGAATAAAGATGTAGCTTATTGTCCCAGTTCACCCAAAAACTTTCACTTCTTCAAACTTCCTCCTGCACAATCTTATCCGGCTGAAAGCTTCTTTGTGGCGGCCATTACTGACCGCCGCTCCACCGCCTTGGGAAAAGGGAGTTAAACAGGCTGAGGAGGGGGATTGCGATTCCCCGAGACCCCTGCCTGGATCTCCCCTGTCTTCGGTTACCTCTATGGGGGAACCATAGCCTCCAAATCCAGCTGGATTGGGGGCACCTCAGCAGCGAGTGCAGCAGGAACCGCGCACTATCACAGATTCCTGCTGCTGCCGAAGCCTTGCAACCAGAAGTTTTTTGACATACCACCTGCTCTTATTAGACTATCTTGCACATGTTTTTCTTCCCTTTTCCTGGAAGGATTGGGATTAGAAGGTGCTGTTATACAGTGATTTCCCCCTTATCTGAGTGTTTCCAGTCAGTAGTTGTGGGAGATCCTTAAACTTTGCATTGCTTTGGGGGCTCTCCTCTAAGTTATTTAACACCTGTATGAAACCACTGAGATTGGTGATCTATCATTTTAGGCTGAAGTATCAGCCACATGCAGTTGTTATTCCATTATATATTGCCAGTCTGAGGTAAGTTGGGGGAACTGGGGAAGTCTTAAACGGCGTATGAATTCTATGAAGGAAAGGAGAGAAAGAAGCTTAGAAAAAAATCCAACAGGGGAGCTGCTGTTCATTAATAAGCATTTAGGTTAGACAGAAATATCAGCCCAGAGACTAGCTTTGAACATGATTGACCTCAGTTGAAGGAGCCAATCCATGATCTGGGGATCTTCTTGGATTCATAGCTCCTGCTGGAACAGCAAGTAGAACTCTTAAGCGAGGCACTGTTGACAAGAATTTCAGATATTGTGCTGGTTAGAGACCTATCCAGGATAAAAGAAACCTCATAACAGAGGCTTATTATCTAATTATCACATGACTGATCTATTAGAATGTGGACTACAACTATCAGTCTTTGAAGAGGGCTCAGAAGCTGCAACTGGTATAAAATTGGCAATCAATGTATTAGCTCAGGAAACCTACTATTGTCTATTTGGTAACCTATAATTTTGAGTTTGCTGTCTTAAATTGCTAGTAAGCTATCCAATCCAATTCAAAGACTGGTGATTATTTACAGCCATGAGGGGATGTGATGGCTTAATGTCTAAGAAGCTGAGCTTGTCGATCAGAAAGGTCAGCAGTTCAGTGGTTCAGATCCCCAGCACTGCATAAGAGTGAGCTTCCATTACTTCCATTACATAGAGTGAGCTTCCATTACTTCTCCCAGCTTCCACCAACCTAGCAGTTTGAAAGCATGTAAAATGCAAGTAGGGACCCCTTTTGTGGGAAGGTAACAGCATTCTGTGTACCTTCGGCATTTAGTCATGCCGGCCACATGACCACAGAGACGTCTTCGGACAGCACAGGCTCAGGTTGTTTTGTTTCCCCAATGTACAGATATGCACATGTCTCACTAAATTTTACTGCATATATCATGTTGCTCAGTTTGTGCTGGGGTGTTTTATCCTTGGGGTGGACAAGTTTGATTATGTCTGACTTCTTTGGAGGTCAGACACCTCCTTTGGAGGTGTCCAAAGGACATCATGATTTGGGCATTGTTAGTATGGTCAGTGCTTTTTATGTCCTATATGCTGGCAAGCAGATTTCCCATGACAGCCAAGCCATCTAGAATTATTGACTTTTATTTCGCAGACTAAGATTTTTTTTCAAACTCTGCAGAGAATATTGAAATGCCTAAGTTACAGTTTTGTATACTGTTCTCAACTCCATATGTTTAATTCTGCAAACGGAATTAAGGTCCGTATATTATATTTTGAGCATTATACATTTTCAACACTGGCTTTTGTTGAATGCTTTCTCTTTACAGCACTGTCCACCTCACCACTCCAATGAGTTTGCACATACCAATAAATATTAACAAAGCAGCCTGAATCTGTCCTTCCCCTTCACCATCCACCTCTTTACTAGTTGTTTCTCCACAAAAGAGTCAAATCAGAACTTGAATGGCATTTTAATGAAACAGATATTTTTCTAAGCTTCTTTTACAAATACCCAGTGCACTGCTATTGATGGTGCAGACCCTTTTTACAACTGATGTGATTTTAGGCATTTCCCTAGGCAATTTGAGTATACAGGTAGGCAGGGAATGTTTGCATAATTTCTCATTTGCAAATAATTTTCACTTTTGAATGAAGCATGTGTTTAGTTCCCAGCTTTGCCTGTCGCCTTTAAATGCTTCATTCCCTTCAGGTTTGCAGAGAGATTATAGCAAAACAGAAGGTGGGGGAAATTAAATATTAAAAACAGCTGCTACAACTGCGCCTTATCCCTTTCTCATTCACTCTTCTTTAAGGATGCTGCACACAGAGCTATAGGTCAGAGGAGAAAAGCGACACCAGAGAAGACAATGGATGAGAAGTATAAAAATAATTATACGACACTCTAACCAATTATTTCTGAACATCAGCTCAGGGAAATACTAATGGGGTATCCTGGATGAAGAACAGGATACCCAAACAAATAAAGGCAGTATTGTTTTTCTCAGCACATGCTGATTTCAACATGTTGGTTTCAGAATTTTTGTAGGTTTAACTTGGGTATGAATCAGATAGTACCTTGTGAAGCACTCTATCAAAAAAGGAGCTAGTGCATTTCAATAATCGTCGCTGGCCTGAGTCATGGCCTGACTGGGCTGAATTAGACATTTATTTGTCAAATTTTCATGACATCTGACTCCAACTGAATTCTGACATGATTTCTGACACCTAATCTGATTCTAACAAGAGAACGTTCGGTTTCCCTATTAACAACTGCTGAGATGCTTGTATAGGGTTAGAACTGTATTCTGTACAATAAATGAATGACAATGGGAAATGTCTATATGATAAATGGACGATGCTTCCAGAATTGCTTGACTGATTATGTGCCATAAAATGGTTGTTTCTCAGTAATCATAAAGATATGGTATTCTCCATGACAAGTCTGTTCCTAATCAGGTCTTCTAATAGTGCACTCATCACCAGTGTAACTAAGTCCACCTACTTGCTGCTTGCCATTCATCTTTCCTTCTACTTTTCCCAGCATTACAGCCTTCTCCAAAGAGCTAAGTCTTCACATAATATATCCAAAGTGGGATAATACAAGAGCTGGGTCACTTATGTTTTAAGTGAGAACTCTCTGTTGATTTGTTCATTGATCCATTTCAGTGGTAGTATTCTACTGGTTTAGCTCTGAGAATCATCTGTGAGCAAACCGGTTTGCTCCGATGATCAGCAGGGCTTGCAGCAGAAGATGAGTTGTAAATGCACATGTGCAAAGTGCACATGCTTTGTGCGTGTTCACACGAACTGGAAGGAAAATTTTTGAAACCCACCACTGATCCATTTGTTTGTTTTTCAGTTATCCAACTCTGCTCACTGCCAGGAGTACAATTCTGACCAAGTCAAAGTTGACTCAGCCTTTCCAAGATTGGTAAAATGAGAACCCAGATTGTTGGAGATAACATGCTGACTCTGTAAACTGCTTCAAGAGGGCTATAAATATATACCACTATCAAATAGTATATGAAGTGGTATATAAGTCTAAGTGGTAGTGCTATTCTTAGGACTCTTTTCCAATGCCAAAGTTCAGTGGTACTTGTTAGGAATATGAGTCACCTAACAGCTATTTGGTTAGAAATATATAAACCAGGATAGACATTTTAATACTGTCTCATTGAGGGAGTGGAAGAGCATGCAATTGGGTGTGGTTTTTCAAATGGCCATAAGATGGAGCCAGAAACCTGGGTTGTCTTAGTCTGAGTCTCAGAAGAGAGTATGAGTGTATTTTTGTTTCCTTCTGTTGGAAAGCATTGCTGTTGCTCCATTTTTCCTAATTAACTGATATTTCTGGATTTAATATAAGTCTGATACTGAACTGTTTTTGACACTGGAATTTGATGTTTGGATTATCCCTGGATTGAAAACTGACTTATTTACTTGTGAATGACTTTGGACTGTGATTGGACTTTGCTTAAACTTTCTGGAAGTAAAAACCTACATTTACTGTATGGTGTATCTGTGTACTGTGTGTGTATTATTCAAACACTTCTCTCAAATATGTCTCCCAGTATGTATTTTGTGTAGGGTATTTTACTGCTGATGGTTTCCACTACTTCAATACCTCCATTGTCAGTTCTAAGGGTGGCTGTTGCACCCATCATCATTCATTTGGTCTTTATATTTAATTTTAATCCCAATTTTAATCCCATTATTTCCCCACTGTGCTCCTTGACTTTTATTACTAGAACTTGCAGAGCCTTTGCATTTTTAGCTATCAGGATAGTGTCATCTGCATAGCACAGGTTATTGATGTTTTTTTCCTCCAGTTTTAAAACTCTGCTTATCTTAAGTAACGTAAGTTTCCCCAAATCCTCATTCTTAAAAAGAGAATGAGAGCCTATATGTGTAAGTGGGAGAAAAAAGGAGAGAGAGAAAGAAAGAGGAAATTGAATTCCTTTGCGTCAGTGGTGGCCTCTGGTCTGTCTGGCTGTGTTTGCATGAATACCTTAGGAATAGAAGACTAATTAAAGAGAGAAGAATCTGATTTCTTGCCTGCCTAAGTCTAGAGCATTTGCCTTTATTTACTTCAATATGCAATTGTCTCTGTGTTATTAATATTCACATTTTTAAGGAAGCCGTGAAATTGAAATAATGTCATCTTTTTGTTATCCCAGTTCCTCTTTTATGACAGAAAGTCACGAGCCCGATAATTGCCACTATTTCTAAAAGCACCACAAAGGTTTCTCCATTTTAATTCTTGCTGCCATCAGATCCTTCCAAGAATAACAACCTCAAAAGCAGAGGGAAAATATGATATATTTAATGTAGTAGGTGTTAATAACAACTATTCAAAAGTACCCTAACAACGATGTTGAAAAGTCCAAATATAAATAGTTCCTGTGGTCTCTTTTTATAGCAATGTGTGTTTTCAATACTGAGTTGAAATCTTGGAGAAATAAATTATTATTATACTATTACTGTACCTATTACCATATCTTTTATCAAGCTTTTTTGCTTCTTCCTCAGTTGAGAATGATCTCATTCTGGGCAATGAAAGGATTAGGCAGCAAATGTTGGTGGAAACAAAGCTGTACATTCACATATTATTCCTTAACTGTTTTGGAGCCTTGAGAGCAATTTTTTTTTTAATTTGGGGGGATCTGGGCAGTAATACCATTGGAAATGTCTCTGTGTGAGCAGACAGAGAAACCACCAATACAGACTATCACTTCAATAAGCTTTGTATGTGTCCTACATTACAGGAGTTATAGGTACAATGGTGCTATAATTCTGCCTCCAACAAAGCTCAAGGTCACTCAAGAACTTTTCATAAGAGAGTCTCTGGCTTGCATAGATAAGATTGCAAATATTGGCATTTCTGGTAACAACAAAGATCTACCTCTCTATATTTAATATCCCACTTGTTCAATACAGGCTATCTTTCCAGAGGTAGTATTCAGCAGGTTCTGACCAGTTCTGGAGAACCAGTAGTGCAAATTTTGAGCAGTTCAGAGAACTGATAGAAGAAATTTTGAGTAGTTCGGAGAACCAGCAAATATCACCTCTGACTGGCTCCGCCCCCATCTATTCTCTGCCTCCCATTGAGTCCCAGCTGATCGGCTGGGTCTCCTTTGGTTGCCCTGCACAGGGGAACGGAGCTGGAAAGCAGGTTAGTGGGGTGGGGACAGAATGGGATTTTGCAGTATCCTTACCCTGGAGTGGGGTGGGAATGGAGATTTTACCGTATGCTTGCCCTGCCACGCCCCCAAGCCATGCCCCCTAAGCCGTATTACACCCAGCAAGCCATGCCCACATAACTGTTAGTAAATTATTTTTGAATCCCACCACTGTATCTTTCATTTTTCCTTTTGTTATAATGGATTTCTTGCCATTATTTCTCAGCCTGGACTGTGAATGGCACATATATTGAATTTACACTACAATTGTTCCTGGGTCCAGTTTCTTATTTCAAACCTTGCCAGCTTCAACTCACAACTGTTGCTGCATATAACAGCATATAACTGTTGCTGCTGAATTTCTGCTTTTGAGCGAGCAGCATAAGCTTCAGGTAGAGCAGGGGTGTCAAACGTGTGCCCTACGGGCCATATGCGTTCACGCTGGCTACGCCCATGCCTGGTTTAGCAAAGGGGAAAAAAGTCATGCTACATCACGTGATGACACTGTGAGGATGCGAGTTTGACACCCCTGAGGTAGAGAAAGAAGCAATCAGCTGTGAGGCATATTGGAGGACAATATTGTCTACACCCCCTTCTCTCAAGTAGTTTGTTGGCCTTGGATATGTGTAATTGTGAGAGATGGCACCATCTATTTGCACTTATGAGCCATTAGGGCAAATTACGACTGAGGGGTAAAGAGAAGGGTTTTCATAAGTTTTTCCTATTCCAGGTTTTCTCCTGACCTGTTGTTAGTGAAATGAGTCCCCCAGCTGTTCCTCTCTTTCAGATTTCTCTCTCTTCAAGATGTGTTTTAGGAAAGCCTTCTCCCCTATTTCTTAATAAAGCTGTTTTTATTCTATATATCATGAATGTTCTGTTAGCAGTCCTTCATAATTGAGTTAAGCCCTTGCAACTGCATTTTGAGGATTTTTTTTAAACTTTAAAAAACTTTATGAAATGCAAAAAGTTAAAATATACAAATATACAAAACTGAAAGACAAAAAGTCATGCAAGCAAACATCACAACAGTTTCTATGATAAAACTAATTAAATTTTCCTTCAATACATTTGATAGAGAATTAAATATTTCATAATTAATAATATGTGGCAGATATTTCCTATATCTTTTATCTATTGTTTATACTTTATAAAACATAATAATCTATTATTAATATTTGTTCTTGGAATTTAATTATGTGTTTTTACAGATATATTCTAATAGCTTAATCAAAGAGCGAGGAGATCTGGAACTAACATTGGTAAATTCCTGTCTTTTGATATGTATATCATAATATGTTTCATAGATTCATTTTCCCCCCTTAATTCCCACTTTCTATTTTTTTACACTCTAGCCAATCGTACCATTTATCACAAACCAAGTAAAATTCCAAATCTCTGGATCTGGCCGGGGTGCTTAAGCCCATGTCACACTGGCCAACGGATGCAAAAAGGACACAGCGGACGAGCAAAATGTTCCATCCGTTGTTATCCGCTCTCAAAAGGGGCAAAAATTTGCATAACCGGAGCGGATAACACGGATGCGGGGAGGACGCAGGGCGGATGCAAAGCGGATGCAGAATGGAAGCCCAGCGGATGGAAGTGGATGGGAGCAGATGGCGCAACCGCAGGGCTTCCGGGGGGCCTCAGCAAAGCGGATGCCGAACGGATGAAGCGGATGCACAGCGGATGCACAGCAGAAGCTGCCTAGCGTTAATTGCGCATGAGGGGGGGATGCATTGCGTCAGCCCCACGGATATAACGGAAGCAGCTCGGAAGCAGGTCGCCATTCAGAGGAAAGATCTGCTGCTGGACACATCGACTGCCTTGTCTGCCCTGCCTGCATGTCTGCCTGCCAGCCTTGCTGCCAGCCTTGCTGCCAGCCTTGCTGTCTGCCTTGGTTCCTGCCAGCCTCCCTGCCAGCCAGCAACCCCACAACCATGCGGAAGCATGGCAAGCCTCAGCCATCTGCTGCCAGCCCTTGCAAGAGGGACAGGGCTACCATCCCGCCCCCTGGCCCTCACTCTGGTTCTGCTGGGGCTTCTGCAGCACGGGCTCGCTCTTCTGGGGCTGGCGCTTCTGCTGCTTCTGCTTCTGGAGGAGCTGATGACAAGCACCAGCCACCTCCACAGCACCTGCACCCTTCACCCCTGAGACTGAGCGACCAAGAGGAGTGCCAGAGACTCATTTTTGTCTTATAGCTTGTTGTTAATAAAGTCTATTTATGATTCACACACTTGCTTCATTTCTTTTTTTTAATAAAGTCTTGGTGGAAACTTTTAGAAATGGTTTAAGCCTTTGCATGCTTGTGGGATGGGTAAGGATAGCAGTGGGATGGGCAGGGATACCTTTGGGATGGGTAATAGCTGTGGGATAGATAAACCTCCAGTGCAAGCATAGTGGGGCTGTATGGTCCACCCTCCCAGGTGCCACACCGATGGCCCTTTATTATCAATAACAATATAATCAATCATCCACACATGTCAACATAAACACAACTCTTTATTAAATGCCCTGTTCATTGTAGGGCCACTCAAAATACATGGCCCAATCTCATCCATGTGATGAGACAGGCTGAAGGAAGCATCCATTAAGCATTTACCATCCTGTCTTGCCACTCCACTGCTCCAGCTGGGGAGTTGCACCAGTGTTTCAGGAGGTTGCGTTGCTTCTTCGCCTCACGTGAGGCTCTGTTGGGACCTTGCACATCCTGAGTGTCAATCAGGTTTTGCCCTTGCCTCCATTCCCCAGCCTCCATGTCCCCATTGCCTTGTTCACGGTCCACAAGCCTGTTCTGCAAGACTGGGTAGCGGGTGCGCATGAGATTGTGCAGGATGCAGCAAGCTTCCACGATCCTCCTCATGGTCTCTGGGCTATGCTGCATGGTGGTGAGAAGTACCTGGAACCTGTTGGCCAGGATGCCAAAGGCGTTCTCCACCACCCGTCTTGCCCTGAACAGCCTGTAGTTGAAGATCCTCTCTTCACGGGTGAGGTATTTGGAGGTGTAGGGCTTCATGAGGTAGGTTGTGAGGGAGAAGGCGTCATCCCCCACGATGAAGTAGGGCACATCTTGTGTGTCGTTGGGCAGCAGGTCTGGATCTGGGAAGCCCACCATGAGGTTTCTTTCCAGCCCCTCCTTGAGGTGACTGGCGTTGTATACCTGGGCATCTGAAGATGATCCGTTGCCTGAAGCATCGATGTACATGAACTTGTAGTCAGCATCGACCATGGCGAAGAGGATGATGTTGAAGAAGCCCTTGTAGTTGTGATAAGTGGACCCCGACTTGGCTGGCGCTTTGCAGGCCACGTGCTTGCCATCTATGGCTCCAACGGTGTGGGGGAAGTTCCACCTCTGATACCACTGCTCTGCAACTTTCTTCCAGCCTTCTCCAGTGGAGGGGCACTGGAGGAGCTCCTCCATGTACTCTTCAATGATGGCCTGCACCACTTCTCTGACCACAAAGCTGATGGTGCTGGGTGGAACCCTCCAGCCGTACTGCATGCTCCTGTAGGTGGTCCCTGAGGCCAGGTGGCACAGAGTGAGTGCCACCTTGAGCCCAGGTTCCAGGCTGGATGGGAAGTTGGTGTTTGTCTTGGTCAACCTGGGTGTCAGGCGCTGCACAAGTTCGTCAAACATGGCTGGAGGCATCCTCATGAAGTTCTGGAATGCCCGAGTGTCTTCGCTCCTGAGCTCCACCATCAGCTTGTTGTACAGTCCGTCCTCTGCTCTTCTGGTGAACCATCTTTGGACCCAGACTTTTTTTGGGTGCCTCCTTTTCTTCCCGTAGTAGAGTTCACAGAGCCTGTAAATGGTTTCGCACTGTTGCAGAAGGATGGTGGCTGCCGAAAGGACTTTGTTACAATCCACGGTGGACATGACTGGATGCTATGGAAGAGGAAGAGCCAGATGAAGGCTGCAGTGGTCTGCACTGCTGGGCTGCTGTTCTGAAAGTGAGATGCAGGCGAGTTTCTCCCCCTTTTTATAGGCAATATAGGTTTTCTGCTAGGCATCCTCTAGGCATCCTCTAGGCATCCTCTAGACATCCTTAATATCTGAGATAGGTCCCCTCTGCGAACGTTTTTTCCATTTTAAACGCTTTGTTTCCGTTCTGCATCCGTTCTGCATCTGTTCTGCATCCGTTCCATGTCCGTTCCGTTTCCTCCCTGCGTCCATTTACCACTGGAGCGGATCGAGTTGCGCGGATGCGTAGCGGATGCCTAGCGGATATAGCGGATGCATAACGGATGCGTAGCGGATGCGTAGCAGATGCGTAGCGGATGCAGAATGGACGAACTGGATACATTTTCCACGCAAAAGTTTCAGGCAGCCCAAAACTTTTGGAGCGGATGAAACGTCCATAAACGGATGCTGGACGGATAGAGAGGAAGCAAAACGGAGGCAGTGAGTACAGAACGGATACATCGCGTTAACCAACGGATGGCAAGCTTTTTTGTCCGTTTTACATCCTCTTTGCATCCGTTGGTTCAGTGTGACATGGGCTTTAGTTCTGGCCTGCGGGGCTGCCATGAAAACAGTGAAGGATTGGCCCACAGTGCCTCTGCCAGCAAAAAGGGAGCTCAGGAAAGCCATGGGCAGCCCGCCTGAGCTCCGTTTTTGCTGGCAGAGGGTTGCAAGAGGCCATCGCAGCTAAAAATGGACCTCAGGACCCCATTTTCACTGGCAGAGTACTTGGGCCACCACAGGTGCCCCCAACAGGAGTGACATTGAGCTGGTCACCCCCATCCTGATCCCCTCAAGGTCTAACACAACCCTGATGCGGCCCTCAATAAAATTGAGTTTTGACACTCCTGCTCAAACAAGTGAGGCTGTTTCTGATTTCAGATCTCCAATAATGAATGATACAATTGCTAGTGGAAGTGTGTGTGTGTGTGAGAGAGTATCTTATCTTTTACCTCCACAAACAAATATCTGGAGAAACGACTTGAGCTTCTGATTTTCTTTGCAATTGTGTAACTGCTGTATACCATTCCTTGTCCTTCAGAAAAATCTACTTTGTAAGACCCTATGTTTATTGGTAATCTTCCTTTTATTTAGCCCTGACTTATTTTACAGAAGAGCTTCAATCCTTCTTTTTGAACGGCAACCATAGCTAGCATGGGAATAACTGCAAGAACTCCTTAGTTGATGAAAGAAGGATTAAGTGAGCTATCTTATCAACTAGCCCATTTGACCTCCATTTGATGAGCTGTCTGCTTAGCCATCTATAATCCTCTTTGTACTGTAGATGTACTTTCCAGTCAAAATTCTACAATTACAACGCATACACACAAATACTATTGGCAAGAATTGGATCATAGCAATTCTTTTCTACTCTATAATTTAATCTTCCAGGTCTGAATAAATACTTTTATCCTAAATTCCTGCCAATACTACCAAGCAAAGTCTTCACTTAAATAATTCCTCCTCCTCCTCCTCCTCAGGACCAGCAGATTCTCTGTTTTGTTTGATTTGTTCTACATCAAAGCAGGAAGTTACTAAAACAGATGTATACCTTTGATTTTAATGCTCTGTCTTGGGTATAGAGAGCAGTGCATTTAAGAGTGCCCATGTTTATCTTATGAATAACAGATGCCTTGAAAACACGCTGATACCTTATTCAACAATTAAGGAGAATTGTTAAACATGTATGAATTCAGAAAAGTTATATATGAATACACACACGTACAAAGAGAAAGAGAGTTTATGTTGTGTGTCTATATCTATCTATCTATCTATCTATCTATCTATCTATCTATCTATCTATC
>BLBF01000022.1:2232867-2272304 GCA_015471245.1 Laticauda colubrina | reverse complement strand
TCTATCTATCTATCTATCTATCTATCTATCTATCTATCTATCTATCTATCTATCTATCTATCTATCTATCTATCTATCTTTCTATGTCTCTATCTATCTATCTATCTGTCTGTCTGTCTGTCTGTCTGTCTGTCTGTCTGTCTGTCTGTCTGTCTATCTATCTATCTATCTATCTATCTATCTATCTATCTATCTATCTATCATCTATTTATTGATTAAATTAAATAAAAAAAATGGACAACACTGCATAATGAATGAATGTATAGCATGGACTTTGGGGAACCATTAGCAACTCAAGTGACTTAGTAATAAATAAATAAATTGACTAGATATAAATCCAGGTACCCATCCTTAAAATTAATTTATTAGTAATCTGTAGTCTGTTTTACTTGCCTAGCCATTTAAAATATGTATATGTGTAATGTGAATGGGTGAAACCTCAGAAGTTCAGAAAGATTCAATCAAATAACCTCTTCATCAAATCTATGATGCTTTAGATTCAATCAGCTGCCGCTTTCAAATCAGTTTGAAGTCTTAGTGGATGTTTTTGTATGTGGGCCCTGTTTTATTACATCAAATTGATTTTGTTCAGACTGGATCCAGTCTTCCTACTGAATCACAAACACAAACCACACCTTTATTATTTTAGACATTGTATGTTTTCTAATTTCCAGTTCTCATTTAAAAGTAAAATAAGAAATCTATTGTAGGTAAATTGCAGCAGAGTGTTATTTACCAAGGGTTCCTATGCTCATAACTAGTCTGGTGTAGTGGTTTAGATGCTGGATTAGAAACTGGGAGAACATGATTCTAATCCTTAGATTCTGGACATATTGCTCTCTCTCAGTTCAATCCACTTCATGGGTTGTTGTATGCAGGGCAATAGGAGATCGGAGCATTATGGACAGAGCCTTAAACTGCAAAATGAAGTGGGATTGTTAATCATTTTAGTGTTGGAAACTCATTGCACATTTTGGATTGCCACCTGAATGAACCATCTTCTCACACTTTAAAACTAAAAACTATGCTTTTAGTTTATAAGAATCTTTCCAGCAACTATTTATGACAAGAACTCATTTTTCTGTGTGCCCAGACAGTGTAGGAGTGGTGCTGCATAAGGACCAATAGTTATATAACTGTAAAGTCTCAGATTATAACCCTGTGAGATTTTAAACAAAGAAACAGCGGGATCAGCATACGAACACAATACATGAGTGCGATCACTATTAAGCCAGTTCAATGTGTGTTGAACACAGGACATAGAATAACAAGAGTTGGAAGGGACATTGGGATCTTCTAATTTAACCCACTGCATTGGCAGAAGACTCTAATCCAGGGGTGTCAAACTCATGGCATCATGGCGGCATTACGTGATGTATTGGGACTTTTTCCCCCTTTGCTAAACTGGACATGGGCATGGCCAGTGCATGATTCATCTGGCCCATGGGTCACAAACTTGACACCTCTGTTCTAGTCTGTAGCTGTCAGGACTCTAACAAATCCACCCTCATTCAAAGCAAAAGTCTCTAGAAATTGCCATGTTGGAATGTGGCTGGGTGCAGCCAATACTAAATCACATCATACATTTCCCCCTTGACCCTGGTCTTCCCCCCATCCCCTGGGTGACTTTTCCAATGGGACACATCCATCTTCAAGAGTCATCCATCATGCTCCTCAATAACCTTCTTATGCTCTGACAACTTTGGGCTTGATTATCTAGTTGATTATCTAGGCATTTCAAGAATGACTTGTATTACCCGACTTCCTTTTTCTGGCAGCTAAAAAGGTCAAAGGAGTATCTTTTTAGTTGACATTAACATCCTGGAGAAATGGATGTCCAGTCTCTTACTAAAAACCACCAGTGATGATGCACCCACAACTTTTTTTAATAAAAAAAATCTATTTTATTTTATTCAAAAAAAGTTAAAATACAAAATAGCATTTTTTTTTGCACCTACAACTTCTGAAGGCAACTGGTTCCACTGATTAATTGCTCTTGTTGTCAGGAAATTTCTCCTAGTTTTTGGTTGGCTCTCTCTTTAATGATCTTTCACCTGTTACTTTTTGTTCTGTTCTTTGATGCTTTGGAATAGTGGTTGCCATCCAACTTAGATTATGGTATCTGTTTCAGTTTTAATTGTCAAGAAGGTTTAATTAATTTAGTTAAGTAGATGAGAAACCCCCATTCTTACCCTCATTTTTTTCTATAAATGCTTTAAAGTGCATGTGTCGCAGTTGAAAGAAAGGTGATCTTTTTTTGTACCAGATCTAGGCTGTGAAAATTATACAACCTCTACAAGGCTATGAATGATTTATTTTCTGTTATCTATCATTTATGTTTTACAGCAGCGGTCACCAACAGGTGGGCCACTGGTGGGCAATGAGAAAATTTTGGTGGACTGCAGAGAAATCTCACCCCAGAGCACCCCCCCCCCAAAGCAATTAATCCAGGATGCACAGAAACACAAGGCTGCGCCACCCACATGGCCCGCAGGAACCCTCCCCGCCCACTCACTCCTTACCCAGCAAACTTGCCTGCTAAATTGCAATTTTTCTGACCATCAGCTGTTCTGCTGTGCCTGGAGATTTTGATTAGCTAGGAAGCAGGAAATTGTTGGATTTCTTGCTTTCTAGCTAGTCTTTAGAATTTCAGCTCTGCTTTTAATCACAGCCGAACCTCCCTTAGGACTGAAGGTTTTATTATTCAGTGCTGACTCACTGCAAGCAAATTTTATGTGACAGACTGAGCTAGCTGATGGCAGATAGATAGATCACTAAATGATTCTGTGAGCAACTCAATCTGCCTGCTTTGCCTGATTTGGGGTAAAAGTTGCTCTTTTTTAATAAAAAAAATCAATATTTATATAAATATTTCTAATATTTACATACAAGCTCATTCCCAGCCAATCACATGACCACCAAGCCACACCCATAGCACCTGGACCCTTCACCCCTGAGACTGAGCAACCAAGAGGAGTGCCAGAGACTCATTTTTGTCTTATAGCTTGTTGTTAATAAAGTCTATTTTTGATTCACACACTTGCTTCATTTCTTTTTTTTAATAAAGTCTCGCTGGAAACTTTTAGAAATGGTTTAAGCCTTTGCAGGCTTGAGGGAATGGGTTAAGATAGCAGTGGGATGGGCAGGGATACCTGTGGGATGTGTAATAGCTGTGGGATATGTTAAGCCTGGGTTCCCCAACCAGGGTTAGGTAGACAAGCTAAACAGAATGTGCAGCGTTAGTCAGATAGGCACACAGATAAATGAGTGAGCTAAGCTTGTATGTTTATTAACATACAGTAAAAATAACAGATACGCTTGTGCTATCAAGAATATATTTTATTCCAGTATAAGTTTATAGCATAGTCAAAAACAGTCCTATATTCATTTACCATGTAGTCAGTCCATTCAGGGATATTCAGTTAGCAAAGTCCATGTAGAATATCCTATTGTCAGTTCCCATAAATCAGTCCGTTATTGTCTCTCCCGTTCGAGCAATGCAGTCTTGCTTCCAAGCAGTAATCAGGGATCATCAAAGCCAGAGAGAGAGAGAGCAAGCTGTAGCCTTGCTACTTTTATATGGTTTTCATAACCACACCCACAGTTGCTATTTTACATTTAAAGCTGCATACACTAACTATGATTCATAGTTAGTATTTCACCTAAAACAGTTAGGGTGAACAATGTTATCCCTAACAGGATAGATAAACCTCCAGTGCAAGCATAGTGGGACTGTATGGTCCATCCTCCCAGGTGCCACACCTATGGCCCTTTATTATCAATAACGATATAATCAATCATCCACACATGTTGTTAGGGATAACATTGTTTACCCTAACTGGTTTAGGTGAAATAATAACTATGAATCATAGTTAGTGTATGTTAAAGTGTCTGCAGCTTTAACTGTGAAATAGCAATTAAGGGAGTGGTTATGAAAACAATATAAAAGTAGCAAGTCTACAGCTTGCTCACTCTGGCTTTGATGATCCCTGATTATTGCTTGGAATCAAGACTGCATTGCTCGAACGGGAGAGACAACAAAGGACTGATTTGTAAGTGAACTGACATAGGATATTCTACATGGACTTTGCTAACTGAATATCCCTGAATGGACTGACTACTTGATACATGACTATTGGACTGTTATTTGATTATGCCATGAACTTATAATGGAATAAACTATATTCTTGATAGCACAAGCGTATCTGTTATTTTTACTGTATGTTAATAAACATACAAGCTTAGCTCACTCATTTATCTGTGTGCCTATCTGACTAACGCTGCACATTCTGTTTAGCTTGTCTCCCTAACCCTGGTTGGGGAACCCAGGCTTAACACATGTCAACATAAACACAACTCTTTATTAAACGCCCTGTTCATTGTAGGCCAACCAAACATACATGGCCCAATCTCATCCGTGTGATGAGACAGTCTGAAGGAAGCATCCATTAAGCATTTACCATCCTGTCTTGCCACTCCACTGCTTCAGCTGGGGAGTTGCACCAGTGTTTCAGGAGGTTGCGCTGCTTCTTCCCTTCACGTGAAGCTCTGTTGGGCCTTACACATCCACAGTATCTATCAGGTTTCGCCCTTGCCTCCATTCACCAGGCTCCATGTCCCCATTGCCTTGTTGGAGGTCCACGAGCCTGTTCTGCAAGACTGGGTAGCGGGTGTGCATGAGATTGTGCAGGATGCAGCAAGCTTCCATGATCCTTCTCACGGTCTCTGGGCGATGCTGCATGGTGGTGAGAAGTACCTGGAACCTGTTGGCCAGGATGCCAAAGGCATTCTCCACCACCCACCTTGCCCTGGACAACCTGTAGTTGAAGATCCTCTCTTCATGGGTGAGGCATCTGGAAGTGTAGGGCTTCATGAGGTAGGTTGTGAGGGAGAAGGCATCATCCCCCACGATGAAGTAGGGCACATCTTGTGTGTCGTTGGGCAGCAGGTCTGGATCTGGGAAGCCCACCATGAGGTTTCTTTCCAGCCCCTCCTTGAGGTGACTGGCGTTGTATACCTGGACATATGAAGATGAGCCGTTGCCTGAAGCATCGATGTACATGAACTTGTAGTCAGCATCGACCATGGCGAAGAGGATGATGCTGAAGAAGCCCTTGTAGTTGAAATAAGTGGAGCCTGACTTGGCTGGAGCTTTGCAGGCCACGTGCTTGCCATCTATGGCTCCAACGGTGTGGGGGAAGTTCCACTTCTGATACCACTGCTCTGCAACTTTCTTCCATCCTTCTTCATTGGAGGGGCACTGGAGGAGCTCCTCCAGGTATTCTTCGATGATGGCCTGCACCACTTCTCTGACCACAAAGCTGATGGTGCTGGGTGGCACCCTCCAGCCGTACTGCATGCTCCTGTAGGTGGTCCCTGAGGCCAGGTGGCGCAGAGTGAGTGCCACCTTGAGCCCAGGTTCCAGGCTGGGCGGGAAGTTGGTGTTTGTCTTGGTCAACCTGGGTGTCAGGCGCTGCACAAGTTCGTCAAACATGGCTGGAGGTATCCTCATGAAGTTCTGGAACGCCCGAGTGTCTTCGCTCCTGAGCTCCACCATCAGCTTGTTGTACAGTCCGTCCTCTGCTCTTCTGGCGAACCATCTTTGGACCCAGACTTTTTTTGGGTGCCTCCTTTTCTTCCCGTAGTAGAGTTCACAGAGCCTGTAGATGGTTTCGCACTGTTGCAGAAGGATGGTGGCTGCCGAAAGGACTTTGTCACAATCCACGGTGGACATGACTGGATGCTATGGAAGAGGAAGAGCCAGATGAAGGCTGCAGAGGTCTGCACCGCTGGGCTGCTGTTCTGAAAGTGAGATGCAGGCGAGTTGCTCCCCCTTTTTATAGGCAGTGTAAGTGTCCCTTTGCATCCTCTAGGCATCCTCTAGGCATCCTCTAGACATCCTTAATATCCGAGATAGGTCCCCTCTGCGAATGTTTTTTCCATTTTAAATGCTTTGTTTCTGCTTGGCATCCGTTCTGCATCCGTTCTGCGTCCGTTCCGCTTCCTCCCTGCGTCCGAGCGGATTTGAGTTGCGTGGATGCGGAGTGGATGCCTGGCGGATATAGTGGATGCGTAACGGATGCGTAGCGGATGCATAGCGGATGCAGAACGGACAAACTAGATACTTTTTCCGCGCAAAAGTTTTGGGCAGCCCAAAACTTTTGGAGCAGATGAAACGTCAATAAATGGATGCTGGACGGATAGAGAGGATGCCAAACGGAGGCAGTGAGTACATCGCGTTTTCAAACAGATGGCAAGGTTTTTTGTCCATTTTACATCTTCTTTGCATCTGTTGGTTCACTGTGACATGGGTTTAAGATGATTATGTTAGGGTTCTTGTTTGTGTATCTGGAACTGCACATGTATTTAATAAAAAAATGAGGCTTTCTTCCGAAGGGTCAGGAAAATTAATTTTTAAAAATATCAACTTTGGTTAAAATCTAGGTAAAGGTAAAAGTGCCCATTGCATGTACTAGTCATTTCCAGCTCTAGGGGGCAATGCTCATCTCAGTTTCAAAGCCGAAGAGCCAACACTATCCGAAGATGTCTCCGTGGTTATATGGCCAACATGACTAATCGTCGAAGGCTCATGGAACACTGTTACCTTCCCACCAAAGGGGCCCCTATTTTTCTACTTACATTTTTACATACTTTTGAACTGCTAGGTTGGCAGAAGTTGGGACAAATAACGGGAATTCACTCCATGATGTGGCACTAGGGATTCGAACCACTGAACTGCCAACCTTTCTGATCAACAAGCTCAGTGTCTTAGCCACTGAGCCACTATGTCCCTAAAAATCTAAGAACAGGAGTTAAATTTAGATAAATTCTACACTGTCAATCTGATGCTTTTTGCTATTTCCCTGGTAGTGACTTATAGCACCTTTATATCCTTACCCAGTCATTGATGAATGATATACAGGTATTATCCCTCTACTTTGGCTCAATAGTTGGATGTTTTAGAAGTTGCTATGAACACTTAATAGAGAAATGACCTTTATCCAAAAAGCCATTACCAAGCCACAAAGAAAAAGTTTCCACAATTGAATGAATATCAGAGGTGAAAACAAGCAGATCATGATGCAACTAAAGGGTTTTCACTATATATTCTTCTCTTCTGCAGCTGGTAATACACTTAGTTTATTTGGAATGATATCAGCACTAGGTCCATTTTGTTACCTCTACTTCTACCTGTATTATGCAGTGATCTGTAGTCAAGGTGAAAGAAAGATATAATTGAATCAGTTTGAATGCATGACTTTTCTTCATGTTTTCTGCCAACTGTTGGCTGCTGCTATGAAGAATGGGAGACCACAGAGCCTAATTATGTCAATTGCGGAAGAATATGGCAGCATGTTATAAAGAGAAAGGGAAAATCTCAGCATGTTTCTCATAAATATTATTATACCAACTGAAAGGTGAAATTCTAGGGAAAAATATTAGGGTTGTATAAAGCTTCAGATTCAATTCTGAAAATACCAGGCAGCATGAATGCAGAATCTATTTAAAACTCAATAAAGCAGCGAAAATTGCCTCCCCCGAGCTCAAGAGCCCCTCTGGAGCCTGAAAATGGGCACTTCCAGTATTTTCGGAAGGCTTGTTTTTCAGCCTCCCAGAGGCTTCCCGTGAGCCTCTGGGAGGGCAAAAATAGCCTCAAACGGGCCGAAAATCAGCTGAGAGGTAAGTGCATGCATAGTGCAGATAAGGGGGTGGGGTGGGGCGGGTGTTGCATGCACATACACAGGGGGTGCGGGACGCATTGTATTGTGAGTGCTGGTGCATGCATGCTTTTGGCACACCATAACAAAAAGGTTGGCCATCACTGCCTTAGAATGAAGATGAAATGCTCATTTGGGTTTTCATTCAGATTGTCTCTTGAAATTCCCATCTTATTCATTTCTTTTTACTGGAAGAGCCTTTACCTAAGCTCTTTGGCTAATCCAGTGATAAATTGCCATGCAGTTTGTAATTGGTTCCTATTGTGCAACATGCAATTAATTCACAAGCCAAGTGAATAAAGTCTCACTACTTGGAACTACTGACCTTCCTTTGGACCTGCTTTTGTTGGATGTAAATATTCTGTGGAGTAAAGGGACGGATTAAATTAAGACAGATCCTATCTTTTTGGAATGGCAACAGTATTCAAAAATAATTTTTAAGGTTTCAGTCTTTAGTCATTATAAACAGGCCATAATTCACCTGATAACCTAGGATTAATCTTATGGGCTTCCTTTTGGCAGAAGGATAAGAGCAAGAATTAGCTTGGCATTTGTTAACAAGCACGCATATGCTGGCAGAATTTTCTTTGCTTTCTAGAGAGACACTCCTATGAAAAATACATTCCATGACACCTCTAATATCCTCCTATCTCTTCCCACACAAGAAACCTTGTTTTAAAACGAGCTCCAGGAGCATTAGGGCATGCTTTGCATGACATCTCACTGACATGTTGTCGCACACAATCTGTGAATGGCACCAGGGATGTATGCACAGAGTTTATTTTAAGGAGAGTATTAACAATTTTGCTTCAGTTTTGTTGTTTGCCTATTTATCTGTTTGCCTGAATTCTGTTGCCTTGAACAGCTGTGTCTTGTTGTTACATGAGAAAATAAGAAAACATTTTAGCTGCATCTAGTTGAGAGAGAAGGATCTAGATGAGAGAAAAGGCTGCACCTAGATGAGAGAGAAAGCTTCAACTGATGGGCCTATATGTTGTAATCATATCAAGGAAAAACAATTCTGAACCGTCATTTTCATCACATTCAGATAATTTGTGCTGCAGACTATTCTTTTTAGAACATACATGTCAATCAATCAGAATAGCAATAGTACTTAGACTTATATACTGCTTCACAGTGCTTTACAGTCCTCTCTAAGTGGTTTACAGAGTCACCATATTGCCCCCAACAATCTGGGTCCCCATTTTACTGACCTCGGAAGGATGGAAGGCTGAGTCAATGTTAAGCCAGTGAGACACAAACTGCCAAACTACTAGCAGCTGGTGATCAGCAGAAGTAGCCTGCAGTACTGCACTCTAACCACTGCATGCACAGCAGCTGTTAGAGCAGGGGTCTTCAAACTTGGCAAATTTAAGACTTGTGGACTTCAAATCCCAGAATTCCTCCTCCAGTCATGTTAGCTCAGGAATTCTGGGAGTTGAAGTCCACAAGTCTTAAGCTTGCCAAGTTTGAAGATCCTTGTCTTAGAGTTGGAAGGGATCTTGGAGGTCTTCTTGTCTAACCCCCTGCTCAAGCACATACCATTTCAGATAGGTGGCTGTCCAGTTTTTTCTTTAAAACCTCCAGTAATGAAGCACCATAACTTTTGAAGGCAAGCTGTTCCACTGGTTAATTGTCCTCACTTTTAAGAAGTTTCTCCTTAATTCCAGGTTGCTTTTCTCATTGGTTAGTTTCCATCCTTTGTTCCTTGTGCTGCCTTCTGGTGTTTTGGAAAATAAGTTGATCCCTCTTCAAAGCCCCTCAAATACTGGAATACTGCTATTCTCACCCCTAGTCCTTCTTTTCTCTAGACTGGCCATACCCAATTCCTGCAACCGTTCGTCATACTGTATGTTTTATTTCCAGGCCCTTAATCATCTTAGTTGCTCTTCCTTGCACTTTTGCCAAACTCACAATATCTTTTTTTGTAACGTGGTGATCAAAACTAAATGCAGTATTCCAGGTGTGGTCTTACTAAGGATTTATAAAGCGATACATGATTCACATGATTTTGATTCCATGTCTGTGCTGTTACTGATTTTGAGCCAGGTTTCACTTAATCTGTAGTTGTACCTTTGGTTTTTCCTGCATAGGTTTTATGTGCTTTTTTCCACATTAAATTCATGTTGTCAGATAGGGCCCATTGTTCAAGTCTATCAAGATCTTTTTGGATCCTGACGTTATCTTCTGGAGTATTGGCTATTCTTGCCAGCTTAGTGTCATCTGCCTATATATATACTGATACATCATCCGTTTTCAGTTCTCTTCATGCTATTGTTTGTATAGCCAACTGGAGATGCATGCCCACTAATGTTGCAGTGTTTCTAGGTTTTTATTTTTGTTCAAACATTTAAGATGAGGAAAAAACCCAAACTGATTAATGACAATTGAGAATGGTCAGTGCACATGGAGTGATTATTTTCTAGCAGAGGGCAAGAAAGTGTCACAGAGGGTAACAACATGCAGGCATTCCAAACAGGAATGCTGTTCTCTGCACCATTTTTCATTTTGAACTTCAACTCATTCTCTTCCTGTCCTCACTTTACATGTTTGTATATTCACGTACTGAGTCCTGTTTCTTAAGGTGCTACACTCCTATAACAATATCTATGAGAAATGTAAAAAGCAGGTTAATTGGTTTTAAACAGGTTAATTAGCAAGGCAAATTATTGCACCAATTAAAAGTCTCATATCCATCCTAGGGTTTAACAATCAGAGGTAAGATAGTAACAAATGGGCAGACATTTCCAAAATTGAACTTAAAAATATGGAAAGATTCAAAAAGAAAAATCAAAGTAACGTGAAGAGAGGGACGGAGAGGGACAAAAGGGGAAAAGTTGAGACAGTCAGTTGACATTTTCATTGAGCTATTCAATATTTTCCCAAGATCTTTTTTCTGGTTAGTTATAGATGCTTGAACAGGTCACTGTATACACAAATTACTTATATTTCATTTCCCTTTAATGACCATTCATCCAATTGAAATAAATAGTTCTAGAACACCGCACAGTGAGTTTTACCATTCTGAGTAGTATCATATCACTTGTAAACATGTCCAGCTCATCACTTACCTTAATTTAATTTAATTTATGAATATAAATGTTGAGTGTTGAAGACCTGAGATAGTCAGTGTTTTACACCTCTCTATAGAGAAACTGCTCACTTATTTCCATTGAAAATTGAACTTAATCAATCAATTGAACTTAGTTGTTTTTTATTCAGACTCCATAAAAAGGATTAGATCTTCTTAACCAAGGGCTATTATGTTTATGTAAGAATCTTTGGTGGATGGAAAAGTGATTCCTCAATGATCATCCAGAAGTCCTATCAGTTCATGTGAATATGAAAGATGTAAACATCAAGAAAAGCCAGGTTTAGAATGGTTCAAAAAGATATAATTGGAAATAATGTGGTGAAATTGAGCAAAGAAAGATTAAGGTTGACTTTCCAGGCAAGATTTCTAAGAGAGAGATCTAACAGACTGTGAAATAACTTCTCAAAGCAGTTGTGAAGTTCCATCTTCTGAATGATTTAAGCATAAACTGGACAAATACTTTAGAAAATAACATTAAGGGAGCAGAGAAAACTGCCTGTTTTCATTCGGGATTTGTATAATTTCATTAGTTCATCTATTTTACAAGCTTCATCTGCCTGAACACAGGGAAAATGTTCATGTTTTCCTAAGTAATATTACCTTTTTTATATTGTAGAACAATAATAGCCTTTCCTATAGAATGGAAATGTTGTCTATATATTTGAGGTGGTTATAATGCAAAATACCATTTGACAACTTAGATATCCAAATTCATTGTAGAGATTTACCCGGGAATCAATTATTCTAATCATGAAGGATGAAAACAAGGTGAAGTTAGAAAGATCTGAAGATCAAGTAGGGTACTGCTGTTATGAAAGAGTTTTATTTGTTTAATGGGTTTTAATTCATCACATAAGAATCAATTGTTTGGGGTGGTTTACACATATTTACAATGAAAATATATGCGGAGCACATCATGAGAAAGGCAGGGCTAGATGAATCAAAAGTTGGAATTAAGGTTGCCAGGAAAAATATCAACAACCTCAAATATGCAGATGATACCACTCTAATGGCAGAAAGTGAAGAGGAACTAAAGAGCCTCTTGTTACGGGTGAAGGAGAGTGCAAAAGTTGGCTTGAAACTCAACTTTAAGAAAACTAAGATCATGGCATCTGGCCCTCTCAATTCCTGGCAAATAAATGGGGAAGAAATGGAAGTAGTGACAGATTTTATTTTCCTGGACTCCAGGATCACAGCAGATGGGGACTGCAGCCAAGAAATTAAAAGATGCTTGGTCCTGGGGAAGAAAGGTATGTCAAATCTAGACAGCATGCTAAAAAGCCGAGACATCACCCTGCCAACAAAAGGGTGCATAGTCAAGGCTATAGTTTTCCCAGTTGCAATGTATGGCTGTGAAAATTGGGCCATAAGAAAGGCTGAGTGTCAAAGAATTCAAGCCTTTGAACTCTGGTGCTGGAGAAGACTCCTGCGAGTCCCTTGAACTGTAAGGCGATCCAGCCGTTCAGTCCTAGAGGAGATCAACCCTGACCGCTCTTTAGAAGGCCAGATCCTGAAGATGAAACTCAAATATTTTGGCCACATAATAAGAAGGAAGGACTCACTGGAGAAGAGCCTAACACTGGAAACGGTTGAGGGTAAAAGAAGAGGACGACAGAGAATGAGGTGGCAGGATGGAGTCACTGAAGCAGTTGGCACAAGCTTAAATGGTCTTCAGAAGATGGTAGAGGACAAGAAGGCCTGGAGGAACATTGTCTGTGGGTTCACAATGAGTCGGACACAACTTCACAACTAACAACAGCAACAACATAATGAAGAGGTGTAACAAATCAGCATCTGTATGAATCAATGTATGTTGAAAGTGCTATGTCAGAAATAACATAGGTTTTATTTAATATAGGGTATTACTAGCATTTCAGAGGTGCAACCTGAGAATTGTACTATATATATGTACATATATGTTTTTTTTTCTTTCATAGTGTTTTCCTGCAAGTGAAGAATCCAATTTTGGGGGGAGGGGGGATAAGCTGACTATTGATCCGTTAGTTGTGACAGGAATTGACCAACTAGGTTGTCACCTCAGCCTGACATTGTAGGTTGAGAGACAGAGTGACTGACCCAAAGTCACATATGTGGATTTAATGCCTAGGGTGTGGGATTAGAACTCATAGCCTCTTGATTTTAGTCTGGCATCTTAACCTCCAGACCAGTGGTGGGATTCAAATTTTTTTACTACTGGTTCTGTGGGAATGGCAGGGGAAGGATACTGTAAAATCTCCAGTCAGAGGTGGTATTTGCTAGTTCTCTGAACTACTCAAAATTTCCACTACGGGTTCTCCAGAACTGATCAGAACCTGCTGAATACCACCTCTGCTCCAGACCAAACTGGCTGTCTCCAACATAGATAGATAGATGATAGATAAATAGATAGATTGATAGATAGATAACTATAGCTATCATATAGAATGAATATATCATATAGAATATGATTCAATAGTTTGAATAGAGTTGGAAGAGGCAATTTAGCTCATCAGATTCAACTTATTGCTCATTTCAGCAGTTGAATTTAAAGTATCACTGAGATGGTAGCTCATTCTTTACTTGAACTTAGAGAAAGGAACCCTACCATCTTCCTTATTAATCTAGACTATTAATCAACTGCTCTTACCATTAATAAGGTTTTTCTTCATTCAGAATTTCTGTTCTTTCCTATAAATTTAAGACTTACTCTGGAATGGAATGCTTTCTTTAAACCTTCAACCATATGAAGAGTTCTACCATTGCAATCAACAATTCACTGGGCCAGTCCTACCACTATACAAAGACAGATGAATGAAAGATGGCGTTGACAATCTCCTAGTTGTTCCTCCTAAACTCTCCAACTGTTCCTTAGTTGGTTAGCCAAGCTGTATTGGTATCACGGCTTACCTATACTCTCTAAGCTAGACCAAAGTTTCAGGTGGGCTATGAATCTTTAATTAAGATTTCACAGCCAATTTAGTTTGCTTCTGGGGAAAGGAGGAGATTGTCACTATCCACTTAGCTTTCAATAGCAAAAGATTTTGGAGTTGCTTGGAATTTGTAAATGGCAAGTATGTGAATGGAGATAATGTGAATTCCAGAGGGAATGCAAATGCTTGATATACAAATGCATAATCTTAATTCTTAAAGTGGAACCAGCAAAAAGTTTGTAAAATATTGAGTTTAACCATCACCAGCTACTTAGATTCAAGGGCAGGAAGGAATGTCTTCATTGAAGGAGCAAGGAAATCAATTGCAGCACATCAAAAGGATAGACGGAATATCATTATTTTGTGTTGCAAAACTAAAGCTGAAGATAAATTTCATTGAAAAAGGTAAAAAAAATCACAAATGAAAGTTTTTCAGACTTCGGTTTTCCAATACAAAGTGATATCTTTTGCAGGATGAAAATGTTCTTAGGCGATTTGCAGCATAGTGATCAATACCAGAGTTCTCTTTGACAAATTAGCCATAACACTGAAAATCCATGTCTAAGATCTAAAGCATCATTATTCATTGAAAAAAATTGTCTGTATATGTGGCTAGTACAGCCTTGTCAGGAAGCAAATTATAGATCTTTATAATTATATGACCCTTTTAAAATGACCTGACATTGTAGATAGATGGAACAATAAAGACTCTCGGAAGAGGGGTTCTGGAAGATGATTCTATTTTATTTGACATTACCGTTGAGGCCACTAAATTTTAGTCTTATCATATCATAGTCCAGCCTCAAAATTTTCTCTCATTTTATTGCCTTTTAATTAAGACCCAGCTCTAAAATTTTATTTCCCCATTAATACATAACCGAGATATTCTCTTTGGTTATGTCTCTCTTCTCTTCCTAGATTGCTAGCCTAGGAGAAAGAGACAGAAAATGAAAGGCCAAACATTTGATTTTTTTTTTTTTAATCTATGGAGAAATCTCTTATTTCACTATCACACCAGAAAAACAGATCAACAAGTTAACCTGCCAATATTGTCTCCAAAATGACTCTGACACAAATAGAGATCAAGTCCAGACTGTTCTCTAGACATCCAGAGCTGAACAATCAGTGCAAGCTAAACTAGGCATATTGTTTTCCATGTTTTTCTTAAAACCATTTCTCCAACTTCTCCTAGGTCAGGGGCAGGGGTGGGATTCTACCAGTTTGCACCTATTTGCTAGAACCAGTTGTTAACATTCTAAGCAGTTCGGAGAACCGGTTGTTAGAAGAAATCTCCTTTTGTTTTTTTCCACTTTACTGATCTAATCCTTACATTCTGGTGTGTGCCTTTACTGACATTCCTTACATTCTGGTGTTGTAAGTGCCTCTCCGTTAATCCTTATTACATTCTTGGCAGGACTAGACTTCCTGTCTCAGGAAAGTCTCTGGAATTTTTTTCCCCTCTTTTGCTGGTACTTTGCTTGTGTGGAGTGACCATTCAAAGTTACAATGGCACTGAAAAAAGTGACTTATGACCGTTTTTCACACTTACGACTGTTGTAGCATCCCCACAGTCATGAGAGGCCAGGCGAGGAGATGCATGCCTTGATATGAGTGACATTGAGTTGGCCACACCCAGCCAACAACATGGCCACCAAGCCATGCTACTCAGTCACATGACCACCAAGCCATGCCCACCACCTAAGCCACGCCCACAGAACCAGTTATTAAAAAAATTGAATCCCACCAATTCAATCCCATCAATTCAAATCCCAATTGAATTGATCAGGGGCCCTCAACCTCTGGGACGCAACTCACTAGTGGGCCGTGAGGTGTTTGCAAGAAGGCCGCAGAATCAGTTGGTGAGCATGCACACAACGCCACTTGCATAAACAGTGGGTGCATGAGTAGCAGGTGCACATGCTTGCTGTTCACCCAAATGGAGCTGCGTGCACATGTGCATGCCTGCCAACCACTCACATGGAACCCTCTCCCTCCTTCCCCACCGGTCTGCAAAGCTAGAAAGATTGGAGAAATCTGTCCTAGACAACCAAAGCCACTCTGTCTTTGCTGCTGTTTGAAACAGTTCCTTGCCTGATCTACCTGATGAGGAAACTGCACACTGGAGGGGTGGGATGTCAATGAACTTCTGTTAGACAACAATCATATAGGTGATATACTGTGTTTTAAGTTTCTTCTGTCCACATCTAGTATAAAGCTATTTAAAATCCTAGCAGGATCTCATCATCTGGTCATACTCTTTCCACTATGGGAAGATATTCTATATTTAAGCTGAAATTTTAGATATTCTTATTTGTAGCAATTGCACTTAGATGTATATTGGCAAGTGATTGGCTGGGAGATGGAGTCACTTCCTCAGCCAACAACTCAGACCTAGTCAGCACTCTTTGGAAAGAGGAAAAATATTTGGGTGTTCTCAATTGTAGGGAGTGAACAGAACACAAATGGAAATCTGGCCTTACCAACCTTCAGAGTTTTTTTTTTAAGAGATTCAGTTGGCACATAGGTTCGGGTAACCATGACAATGCTGTATATCTGCATTTGCAAAAGGCCATTAGAGAATTCCTCACCAAAGATTCTTGCATAAGCATAATAGCCCTTGGTTAAGAAGACCTAATCCTTTTCATGGAATCTAACTGATTACAAAATAGAAAACAAAGAATAGAAATAAGTGTGCAGTTTCTCTATTGAGAGATGTGAAAAGTTGACTAGCAACACTCTGCATTGGAATGTATTCATAAATTAAATTAACTGAAGGTAAATGGTGAGCTGGCCATGTTTGCAAGAGATATTAAACTACTCAGGATTGTAAAAATCAGAGTTCTAGAATTATTTATTTAAATTGGATGATTGGTCACAAAAGCGAAATGAAATATAAGTAAGTCAGGCATCTATAACTTTCCAGGAAAAAGATCTTGGGAAAATATTGAATAGCTGAATGAATATATCAACTGAGTATTGGTTCCTGGGGAAAAAGTAAAAAAAACAACAACCATGCTAGGGATCCTTAAGAAAGAATTTAAAATAAAATCATCAATATTGTAATGCCTTCTACAGGTCAGTGATATATCTTCACCTGGGGTACTTAATGTAAATCTAGTTGAAGGGGTCCTTGGTGCTCTCTGAGTTGGGTTGTTTTCTTGCAGACGTTTCTTTACCCAAACTAGGTAACATCATCAGTGCTCATGACTACAAGAAAACAAGCAAGCTCAGAGAGCACCAAGGATGCCCCATTTCAACCTTGAGCTACAAATATTCTTTACTGGTAAATCTAGTTGCACTTGCAAAAGGATATAATTCAGTGGTGGGATTCAAAGTTTTTTACTACTGATTCTGTGGGCATGATTTGGTGGGCGTGGCTTGGTGGGCATGGCAGTTACTGCAAAATCCCATTCCCTCCCCACCCCACTAGCCTGCTTTCCAGCTCTGTTCTCCTGTGCTGGGCAATAAAAGAAGACCCAGCCTATCAGCTGGGACTCAGGAGGTAGAGAATAGATGGGGGTTCGGCCAGTCAGGGATGGTATTTGTCGGTTCTCCAAACTACTCAAAACTTCGACTACCGGTTCTCCAGAACTGGTCAGAACCTGTTGAATACCATCTCTGATATAATTGAATAGAAGAAATGTTTTAAAAGGCAACCAGAATGACTGGGGAAATTGACTATGTAACCTGGAAGAAAAAGTTTAGGACTCTTCAGCTTGGTCACAAGTTATCTGTCAGAAGCCATGAATTCATTTGCACAGCACAACATGGAAATAGAGCTAATGTCTATAAAGCTGGTTTGAACCAGGATTCTGTGAGATATGAATCTGATAAATAAATATATATCAGTGCTTGATTCTGTGCTGAGGGGAAAAGACCAACCTCAAAGAACAAGAAATTTCAGCTTTTCTTAATTGCATCTCCCACCCTTGCAATATTTTGTACTTTTGAAGTGATTAGAACATCCCATGTAGTGCTTAAGAGAAATTCAGTTGTTTATTTTGATGATGTCAAACTGTGCAGTAACGTTTTAGTTCTACTATATAAAAGACAAATTATTTTTACTTCTGACAATAAAATATGTCATTAGGGACTCACTTGTTATGTGACACAGTTGTCAGCAGAACATCTTAATAGGCAGGCAAGCAAACAGCTGAAGTTAAAAAGAGAAAAGATAGATAATATTCTATTTACTTGAATGGGACATGTTCAAAGAATGCTATATTTCAATATTTTAAATGCAGTCCCCCTATGGACAGGATGTATATATTTTTGGTAACGCTTATATATTTCAGTCTGAGTATTTTGCATTGACTCCAAAAGTACTTGAGGCCTTTTTCAATGTTATCCAATATCCAGTGCAAGAGAGGTTCAATTATTTCTGAGCAGATTTGCATTGGTTTCATAATTAACTTGCATTTATGATGTACCTTGGATATGTGTTGCAAGCTAAACCGCATTACAAAATAAGAACTAGAATACAAACTCTCTCAAATATTAGTCTTTTTGAAGAACTGGCCTCTTAGTTCAGGCTTCTTCATATTAAGGAAAAATATAACAAATTTATCTGGTAACCTTGCTTATAGCCCTGTACGTCAAATATATGCATTAATGTAAACATAGATGCATTCATCATCCTGGGTAATAGCAGATTAAATTATCTGATATATCATCCTTTCACAGTCAAAACTTTACAGTTAGATGACACACTGTGTTAAAAAAAAGTGATGGCATGCATGTTTGCTATCCGGGAGAATTGCTTTACATTATTTTATAAATTTTCTTTTAAAAGAAAAACCAGTAAGGATTTTTATCACCATGAAACCCATTAGATGATCTTAGTTCAATTACCGTCTCTTGCCACTCCCCCACACATCTGTGGCACAAAGATACACTCCTAGACATTCTTCGAGGATATTTCCTCAAAATACTACTTTCATCTCATCTCTCAGCCAGAACTAAGGCCTTCTAACTTACCGTATTTATTATATGCATTTATTTGATCTTATGATATTTACCATTTTCTTCTTACTCTACACATGAATGAATTTTTAAAAATATTTTATTTATACATTTTTCTTTAACACACATACATGCTTAGTAAAACTTTGCATATAATTAGTTAAATGGCAAAAACTTTGGAAGAGAAATTATAAATTGACAAAAGCAACTACAGGAAAATCTGTATAAAATGTTTTACAGGTAGCATTTGCCACTGGCAAGGCTAACAAAGAGGTTTAAAGACATGCCTGCCAAATGTTGGAAATGCAGTCAGATATGTACTATCATATGTGTTGGACATGCTCAAAAGCAAAAATAATTTGGACAAAAATACATGCATGGTGAGATAAAATGATAAAGCAAGATATAGATTTAAAGCCAGAAATATTTTTGTTAGGTATATTTCCAGAAAAATATGGCAAAGGCTACATGTTTTGACAGCATCTAGAATTGTATTTGCACAACACTGGAAAAATGAGGAAACTCCTATGGATGAAAAAATAATTTAATAATTATATTATAGATGAAAATATAATTTAATAAAAATATTAGATTGTGCAGAAATGATAGGTTAACATTAAACATAAAAGATAAAGAAGATACAGAATATTTTTAACATGGGATTTGTTTTATCAATGGTTAGATAATCGAAATAGAAATTTGAAGTAGGAAGAATACCACTATATACAAGAAAATATTATTATTATTACTATTATTATGTATGGCTAAATTGACTTAGACAATTTAAACAAAAATATTCACTAAGCAGTTATGTCTGTTAAAGAAATATGTATAAATAATCTACACACAAATTAATTGATGTGCAAACATTTGCATGTCACCTGGTCTCCAAATATCCCCAGCTTGATACTGTTTGGTAGAAGAGAAGGTAGAGAGATACTTTGGCAGGATTTCAAGATTCTGTCATGATAACAATAACAAAGTAGAATTCCAGTAAATCTCTAACTCTTGCCTAAGAAAGAAAGAGGGCAGGTGTGTAAAAGATGTGGCAACTTCCCAGTAAAGGAAAAGACAGCCTGATTACTAGGACCCTCTACCCCACCCTACAGATGATGGGAATACCCATCAATCTGTTGGAGATGTTATGTTTGACTTTGATCCCTTCTCATGGGCTCATCCTGGTAATCTCCTACACAGTTTAGGAGATGTGTAAAAAAGTGTGCAAAAAGTTTCCCTTCCCTCCCAGCTCAAGTTAAAAGAGACTGATTGGTGGATTCCTACTAAAAAGAAAAACTCCAATCACTTTCCTTCAATTATTTCACATTAAAGCTGTCAGGACAATACCATTCTCCAGCATCATCAATGAGGCAGATTAGATACTAGTTGCATGTAGGAACAAAAAAAAGTATACCTGCAAGTTTTTATGTTGTTTTATGGATTGGAGCAGAACCTGTTAAAACTGTTGTCTGGATGGCCCTAACTCACACTGTGTAGGGAATAAGAAAGATGACATGAAACCTCTGTTGTCATGGGTGTGGTCAAGTCCAATGCTGGTTATCACTGTAATAAAATGTGAGTCATGGTCTAAGTCCAAAATGTTCAGACAGTGTTGAAATGTGGCTCAGAACCTCTGTAATTCTCTGAATTATAGAAAGAAGGAAAAGGTGGAATACAACCAGACTTCTGAAATTATATTGGATTCTGTTATTATTGTGGTTCACCCGCAGCCTGTACAGACAACAGCAGGATTGGATAGTGGGGAAGAATGGGGACCAGTCTGGGAGTCTGGGGAGGACTCAGACAAGGGTCCTGCATCTGATGCAGAGATGGGGCCAGGACCATCTGGAAGTTGTGTGCTGACCCTGGAGCCTCCAGAGTCTGGCAGCAGTGAGGCAGAGGATCAAGGGGAGCCTGTTCCCAGTGTGTGTGTGCACAGAGCTGCCAGAAGGCAAGAGCAGCTAAGATAAAAGGGGCAACTCAGGAGTAAGGTTTGGAGGTGATTATCCCTCCCATAAGGTATAAAGGAAATGCAAAGGTAGAGAAACCTTTGCAGGAAACAAAGTTGTTCATTCTGTTTGGATTAAACCTTGAAGTTCTGTGTAGACTTTGTACTTTGGCTGGTTTTTAATAGTTAATTTGGCACTTTAGTTGTTGGCAGCAATTCAAAGGAAAGAAAGGTGGGTGCTTATCTTGAGGAACTGTTTGAGACTCATTACAGGCTGGGAATGAACATAATTCCCAGCGTTGAAAGAAAGCAAGAGTTGTTTTAACTGAGCATGTGCTTAATTACAGTCTCAGAAAGCCTTGGCCATAAAATTACAGCCAATCTCAATAAAAGTAGTTTTAGCCTTCCTGTAGTGTGGTCTAATTAATGGGATGACATGCTGTTGTGGAGAAACTATCATCTAAAAATATAAGTAATTATATGGGTAGTAAGATGGACACTTACTACCACTTACTAAGATGGTAGTAAGATACATAAGGACAGACATTTTATATATTTGTTCAAGGTAGCTTTAGAAAAGAATGAAGAACCTGATGTATTCAGGATAGTTGAGAAAGCCCAAAAGAAGTCAATAAGTGCTTTTTAAAAATTTATTTATTTATTTATTTTATTTTGTCAAGAAATTATTAGGTAAAAGCTATAAGTATAAACATGGTTATGAATACATGAAATGGATACAAATAAGAAAACTAAAAGAAACAATAGGACAGGGACGGTAGGCACATTGGTGCGCTTATGCATGCCCCCTACAGACCTCTTAGGAAAGGGGTGAGGTCAATAGTAGACAGTCTAAGGTAAAAGTTTTTGGGGTTTGGGGAAGAAACCACAGAGTCAGGTAGAGTATTCCAAACATTGACCACTCTGTTGCTGAAGTCGCATTTCTTGCAATCAAGTTTCGTGCAGTTTACCTTGAGTTTGTATCTATTGTGTGCTCTTATATTGTTGTGGTTGAAGCTGAAGTACAGTATGTGCTGCATGTATAAACTGCTGAAAGTTAGGTTTGCAGAAGATAAGCATGGTTTTAAAATCGGAGGAGGAATATCAATAACTTTGGGCTACACTGATGACATTACACCAATTTAGGCAAAAATTGCAATGGATCTTCAAACTCTAGCAATAAAAGTCAAGAAGCATAATGAAAAAATGGGATTAAAATAATCGGTAAAAAAGACCAAAATAATGACAGGTAGAGCAACTAATCTTAGAATTGTCATGAAAACATTGAAATGATAGACATCTTCTTCCTATCAACTGTCAACTGTCAACTACCATCAATAAGAGATACCTTGATGCAATTGTTTAGTGGTTAAAGACACCAGACTAGAAACTGGGAGTCTGTGAGTTTTAGTTCTTCTTTAAGCATGAAGCCAGCTGGCAGATTTTGGACAAGTCATTTTCTCTTGGTTGTAGGACTAAGGCAATGACAAACCATTTCTGAAAATGTTTTGTGAGAAAGTTGTATAGTTTGTTATAGGCAATTGCCAGGAGTCAAGATTAACTTGAAAGCACACACACAAAAATCAACAATAAAGGAACCGGCAGTCAAGAAACATGCTGCAGATTGTCATTTGCCATAATACCAATGCAGGTTTTGAAAAAAAAAATATTCAGATGCTATGACCTACAGAGATCAGGATTGTACAGGCAATGTTTTTTCTTCTAATGCTATAGAAGCAAAAGTTGGACTTTGAAGATATGTGCTAGAAAGAGTATTGACACTTTTGAACTTTGGTGTTGAAGAAAACTACTGATGGGCAGCAACAAAAGAAATAAATAGATCACAGAACTAATTAATTCCTTTTCCACTGAAATTGTGGAAGTGGAAGCATTACTTTTAATAAACCCTCCATATTTCATACAGAATCTTTGTAGTTGGTAAGAGACTATGTTATTTGGGCAGAATAGTGAAGACACAAAATACAAATCACTTGATATATCAAAGAATCAGGAAGTTTCAGTTTTTATAATGTATGGATTTTTGATTCTGAATATCTTGAAGTCCATGCATGTCTTATAATATACAAATCAGAAAGTAATATATAATTTTGAAATCACTGTGGAATAGTTTATGCAGCTTTATAGCATTATCTGTTTTGAACTCCATAGGCTTTCTGAATATGCTTCTATAAGATGGTGCTGTGATTATTTTTTAATCAAATTAATTGTGTATGAATATATCTAAACCACATGGTTTCAGTTATGAATGTTTGAAATTGGTTTAAATACCAATTCTTCATGTACAATTCTTATTTCCATTCAGATATAGATTCCAATGATTATTTAAATGTTATGAGCCATTCGGATTGCTTTTAAGCTGTGAAAATTATTCATTAAATGTGTATATGATGCCTGACTTGCTGGAACTCTGGGTGATGGTCTTAAATTGAGTTATAGAGGGTTGCTATATCAAACTGATATAGTTGCATGAATTAATTAATTAAGATCTGATTAAGTTCATTGATTTGAATCAATTATTGGAACCCTTTTCTGAGAGAGTTTGAGTGCTTGAGAAATATAAATAAATGAATGAATATATAATATATTTGTATCTCTTTATTCTTTCTGTTGAAAATTCAGCAAGCAGTTTTCAGAATGAAACTCTTAAATACATATAATCAACTGAAGTATTGAAAAACCAAAGGATTTCCTACAAGGATTTCCTACTTTTGTCAAGAAACCCAAAGACTTCTCTACAAAATGGATTCCCAAAAATTGTGTGTAAATCATATAGAGATCATTCTGATCTTGGATTGGTCTGCATTACTGGTAAAATTGTTAAATTGGAATAAGTAACTCTTTGTCAGAAATGGTCCCCAACCCCCAGAAAGCCATTGTTGTGACCTCTACTTTATCCTTAGCATGTTGTACCTCTAGGTCAGAATGGGATATTGTAGGGTTTCATCTTCAAAATGTAATGCATTCCTCTGAACCACTGGGTAGATGTTCCACTAGGAGCATAGCAATGTGATTTCTTGGTCTGTATTATTTATGAGCCTTCATCATGGCTGCTAACTAGTTGGTCAAACTGTGTGAATTGAAAGTTGGCAAAATGCAGGGGGAAAAATAAAAACATGCCAACCAACAAGATGAAAAACCAAATTATTCATTTTGACAGGCTGTCCTGTTGTGATTTATCACAGAAGTATCTTATCCAAATCATCAACTCGCCTTGTCTGCCTTAGTGACTTAATCAAGTATGAGCCCATGAAATGAACCAGGGAGGTTAAAAAACATTATAGGGCTGTGCAAGGATTAAGGGAACATGTCAGCTTTAAAGCAATTGGACAAGGATACATCATGGTACTTTCTCCAATATGACCTCTCCTTGGCAGCTGCAGCCCCAGGACTTGTCATGCCTGATAAAGTGACAGGGACCTTCCCTGGGTAATTTCTCACTTTGGGAAGCAGTCTTCAAGTGACAGGCAAGAACTTACTTTGTGGCATTTCTGCTGCTTGTTATCCTTTACATGCATTGGCACATATTTGCCATGTCTCTGCTGACAGGTGTGCTTCCTAATAAGTTCTTTCAGGACCAGGAATTAGCAGACAAGTGCCTGAAGCTGTAGCAGCATCTGCTCGGAAAAAAGAGTGAGCATGAGAAGCTGATGGAGAAAAGGTCTTGTGTTCTGTATTCTGTCAACTGCAATTAGAGTTCCCAGTTGTCCCTCCTTCCAGCCACTAGATCAATAAGGTTCTCAGATGTTATCTGACAACACTCAAATGCAGTCTGTAAATCAGTAAGAAAGGTAACTGCCAAACATATTAATAATTGCTGCTAATCTTACAGCTCGACATAGGAATTGAGGCAGTGGTGGGATTCAAATTTTTTTACTTCTGGTTCTGTGGGCATGGCTTGGTGAGCATAGTATGGCTTGATGGGTGTGGCTTGGTAGGCATGGCAGGGGAAGAATACTGTAAAGTCCCCATTCCCTCCCCATCCTACTAATCTGCTTTCCAGCTCCGTTCTCCTGTGCAGGGCAACAAAAGAAGACCCAGCCGATCAGCTGGACTTGGGAGGCAGAGAACAGATGAGGGCAGGGCCAGTCAGAGGTAGTTGTTAGGAACTGATAGTTAACTAACAGTTGGGTTGGAAATATATAAACCAGGATACACATTTAATACTGTCTCTTTAAGGGATGCTAAAATTGTAATTGTGTGTGGTTTCCCAAACAGCCATAAGACGGAGCCAGAAACCTGGGTTGTTTTAGTCCTGTTGTTGATAGTTGCTAGTTGGTTGATGTTCTGATGTTCGCTGTTTTTGGTTCCTGAATTTTTCCCTATTGACTGTTGCTGATCGTTGTTCTTCTTAGATTGCTGTAAGTCTGTTACTGAACTGTTTATGATACTGGACCTTGATGTTTGGATTATCCCTGGATTGAAAAACTGATTGCTTTAACCGTGTATGACTTGGACTGCTTATTGGACTTTGCTTAACCATTTACTGGAATAAAAACCTACATTTTACTATACAGTGTATCTGTGTGCTGGTTGTGTTATTCCTCACCACTCTCACTACGTCTCCCTGTGTGCATTCATTCTCCTAACAGGGAATTACCTCAACAGTAGCATTTGCCGGTTCTTCAAACTACTCAAAATTTCCGCTACCTGTTCTCCAGAACTGGTCAGAACCTGCTGAATACCACCTCTGAACTGAAGGTATATGAAAGATAAAGAAGCATTTTTAAAAAGTGTTTGTTGCTGCAAACTTTACAGAAATCCTGTTGTTCATGTGGTCCATCTCTGTTTGCATGCAAAACATTTAAAGAATGAAACTTTCTGATCATGGACAGCCCCATTCTGCAAGTTTTAAATCAGAAACTTCAAATTGTTACCCATTTGCTTAAGACAATTTTTTTTCCTTGTTAGTTGGTTGGTTTTGTTTTGTTTTTTTAAAAAAGCTCTATATAGAGATATTTAGAATCCCAATGCTCCGAACTGGGCTTTTCTTTTGGATTACTAAAATGCAAGGAATTGAGCAATGCGATGGGCTGTCTAGTTTGGACCTCTATGGATTCCAAATTTCTATATGGTTACAGAAAATGGATTTATCCACTAAGCCAGACAGAGGTAGAACTGAATTTGAAATGGCTTCCAACTTTTCTGTACCAGCATTGCTGAACTGGGGAAAAAAAAAAAAACCTGGCAGGAACACTCCAGGCATATGAAGTGGCTAAAATGAAAAAAAGACAGCCTTGTAGAGAATACTCATTCACTCCCTCCCTCTTCCTCTTTTCCTCTTTTGTTAAAGGGAGATAGTCATGGGCTAATACAAGCTATTCCTTGACCACAGCCAGCTCGAAGGCAGATGGAATAGACAGATTATGTTGCCTGAAGGTGCATCTTTCCTATTGGTAGGCTTGCTCATGCCACAGCTGTTTGGCAGCTACAATTATTGAACTATTTAACTGCACTGAATAGACCTTTAGGACTGAAATGTCCTGCCTTGCTGCATTTTTAATTAACAGTTTGGCTTGCACTGAGGCAATCTTGAACAGAATTGAGGAGGGGGGAAAAAAAGCTTGAGGTTACTTCCTTTCTGACACTGTTTGAACCTTCTCTGAAGCTGCTCTGCTTGTTTGGCTCCCTGTGAAGTTCAGAGGCCATCCTCTCACATTATTTTTCATGTTCACATTATTTTTAAGACTCTTATTGTCTTTGGACCATTTTAAAGGCTGGTATTTAAAAACCAGAGTTTTAATATCACTAAGGAGGCTCTTTGAAGAGTTGTTTGCTTTAATGAAGATTCAAAGCTGCTCTTTGAAGCCCATTTGTAAGTGAGACCACCTCCCATTTTTGAGGCATGCCTTCCAACAGGGCAATGAGCCAAATGGGGGTGGATGAGCTCAGTTTGAATGCTTCTTTGAGACCTAGCAACTTACCTCCATATCCAGGCAGAGTGTAAGAGAAGGAAAATCATCTGCCATCAGCAGAGACCAAATTTTTAACATAGCTTTTCAGAATTATCTTTTTATTGTAAATTACAAAGAGGCTTCTGTAGTATGTAAAATTTCACCATGGGCTGATGAAAACAACCCGACATTGTTTGACAGCCTACCTCTATTCCCACCTGTGAGGAAAGAAGTGGAAAAAATACTTTCAAACTTGCAAGACTGATATTCTCCCTTCAAGATAATCAAGACAAGAAATACAGTTATGAATCCTTGCTCTATATAGTTACAATTACAGAATTTTGCAAGTATGAAAGTATTCCACACACACAATCCCCACCTTTCCTTTGACCGGGTGTCAGCAACCCACAGCTCTGGAGCCGCATGTGGCTCTTTCATCCCTCTACTGCAGCTCCAGAGGGAGAAAGTGAGAGAGACAGAGAGAGAGGGAAAGAGAGAGAGAGAAAGAGAGAGAGAGAGAAAGAGAGAGATGAGAGACAGACAGACAGATAGACAGACACAGACAGACACAGAGAGAGATACAGAGAAAGAGAGATACCTGTTTCCCATAGAAAAGAAAACATTGGGAGCCACAAAACCTGGGTAGGCATGGCTGAGGAGTCATGTGACTGAGTGAGAGTGAGTGATGTCAAGTTGGCCATGCCCACCCAGGTTTTGTGGCTCCTGGTGTTTTGTTTTGTGGGGGAAACAGGTCCAAATGGCTCTTAGTGTTTAAGGTTGCAGACCCCTGGAAACTAGGAAGGATCCCTTCTCTCCCCATGTCTTTTCTGCTTCTATGAACTGTGATATCTGAATTACTAAAGTGTGGCCATTGTCACTCCATAAAGTACTCTTGTCATGTGATGTGACAATATTTGGACTATAATGGGTGTCATATGATGATCTTGACTGAAATGCAAAGCTTCTGATGAATACCAAAGATGATTGAAGAAAATTATTCCCTGTTATTGTATCAATCTGGGACAGATATAAGAATCAGTCTTATTTATTTGGTAGCCATTTAACACATGAGATCAAGTAGAGTTATAATGGCAGTATGTTGAGGCTTTAAAGGTAGATGAAATTCTTTAGCTAGAGTATGTAATGGTGGAAATTATAATGGGATAAAACTATATAAATGAAAATGCATACATTACTGTTAAAACTTGTTGATGATTTAAATGTCCTTAATAACAGACTAATGAATGCATAGATAAGTTCTTAGATCTTTGGTTTATTTCCAGTGTACTTTATGGTCACTGGCAATTGCATTTACTTATTTATGTGGAGTTTTCCTTGACATTCATCAAGAAACATTCTTTTGAAAGTGAAAAGTACCCCGTGTTGTATTATTTATAGTTTGAATAAAAGGAAGAAAAAAAAATAATGATTATGCTTTTGGAATGTTTAAAATAGCCCACTCATTTCTGGTAAAAAAAAAAACCATTCTGACTAAGAAAACCAAGAATTAAATCTTAGTTTTATTGGAATTTATTGGAAGAAATATAAAATTGGTTTGTTTGATTAAGGTAAAAATCAATACATTGTTATCTCTGCTAACTTTTGCTTATCAGGACTGAAGATGAGGCTTTAGTGGGTAATTTAAGTCTCCCTCAAGGACTATACTCCCCCCAAACCTTGGGGTCTAGAATTAACTCAGGCTTAAAAATCAAACTTAGACTTTTCTTTCCTTATAATTGATGCCATTACCCTGCTACCATTAAAGCAATAAAAAGTATAATTCCATAACAAACAGTGTTTGTTGGATAATGCTACAATCTGCTAATAAGGAAGTGGACTTAGCTGCATTTTAGTAGGTATGAATAGTTGACTAAAGTAATGTTTTATACATACCATTTAATGTAGTTAAGAATGCTACCACTGCATAATTAAAACAACAAATATTGTTATTATGCATTAACAACGCAAATGCATAGTATAGCATCATATCCAACTGATGTGATAACCTTTTTACAAAAGTCTTCATGTTGTTGTTTTTTAAGCAACTCCTTGGTTTTTTTTTGTGCTTCTTTATTTAATGATTCCAACTTTCCTTTGGTCCCATGCTGCATTAAATGTACAAGCTTAATTGTTGTATAAGGAAATACACAGATAAAGTATGGAAAATTTGTCTTTGTCACTTTGAAACAGTTAATTAAACAGGTGGCTGCACATTCTTTTCTTAGCAAACAAAACCTTTTAAGATGGAAGTGTCTTTTTTCTTTTTTTAGCACATCAGTATAGTGTCAACTCTTTTCCTTGGTTCTATCAGAGTGTGAAACCACTGGGAAAAAACAGGCACATCCCCAGGCAGAGTTTGTGGAGAGATTAAATCAGTTTGTGGAGAGATTCTCTAACTCAAGATCTACTATTTGTGTTCAAGTTCTTTCCTGGATGGGAATTGCTGTGTCAAGTTGAATAAATTTGGATAAAATGAGTGTTTTCCTCTGACTGGAAAGTATTATCTTAAACATCACAAATGTTATCTCTACTAAGAGTATTCATCAGCAGAGGTATGGGTTTTGTAGCTAAAAGGCTACTAACTTAAACACATGATAAGTGATCATTTGTCATCTACTGCTACCTTCCCCAACAGCAGCCAAATCTCTTACAGCTATTTCTGGGCCCTCTACCTCTGGTGATCTTAGAAAAAGATGTGTGATGAGGTCTATTTCATAGATAAAAGATTGGAAAAGCACAATGTCCAGATGGAGTAATTCCTTCTTGTATGAAAGCCTGTGCTGAACAACTGGCTTCCATCTTCACCCGCATCTTTAATCTATCACTGGAGATGTGTTATGTCCCTTCTTGCTTCAAACACTCAACTATCATCCCAGTTTCTAAGAAACCCTTATCAATGAGCTAAATGACTGCAGACCAGTTGCTCTGATATCTGTAGTTATGAAGACCTTTGAGAGGTTAGTGCTGAAAATCATCACAGATCTGCTGTTAGACCCCTTGCAAGTTTGCCTATGAAGCAAAAATTCAGCAGGTGATGCTGTCAACATGAGACTGCCCTGCATCTTGCAACTTCTTGAACCCCCAATACTGAAGTTTGTAGATGATACAACAGTCACTGGTCTCATTTGAGATGCTGACGAGTCTGCATATAGACAAGAGGTTGAACAATTAGCTCTGTGATGCAGCCAGAACAATCTGGAGCTGAACGTGCTTAAAACTGTAGAGATAAGAGTGGATTTTAGGAGGAACCTTTCTATCCTACCACCTCTTCTTATATTCAACAGCACAGTATCAGCAATAGAATCCTTCAGATTATGGAATTCTATTATCTCCCAGGATTTGAAATGGACACCTAACATTAAAACCCTTGTTAAAAAAGCACAACGAAGAATATTTTTTCTGTGTCAGCCCAGGAAGTTCAGACTGCCCCAGGAGTTGTTGAAACAGTTTGAAACAGGGGAATTATCGAGTCTGTCATTTGTACTTTTATAACTATCTGGTTTGGTATAGCAATCAAACAGAACAAGTACAGACTCTGATGGATAGTTAGGACTGCAGAAAGAATAATTGCAACAAGCTTGCCTTCCCTAGAAAACCTGGAAAATTGCATGAATCAGAAGGAGGACTGAGAAAATATCTACAGACCCCTCACATCTTAGGCATAAACTGGTTCAACTCCTCCCTATATGGGACTCTGCTACAGGGCATTGCATGTTATTTCTGTGCCAAAACAAATAGACTCAGTAGCAGTTTCTTACCTCATGCTATCACTCTGCTGAACATCTAATTCTCATAGTATTGTTTAATGAGTATGCATATTTACCCATGTTGTATGGCTGTAGCATTATTATCATTCTTATCTTCTTTACTACCCCTCTTATTAATATTATTATTGTGATTATTATTGCTCTGTTGCTTTTCATGTACAATGAGAGCTCCTGCACCAGAGACAAATTCCTTATGTGTCTAATCACATTTTGCCAGATACAGTATTCTATACCCTACAATAAAGTATCCTATCCTATGCTATCTTTTATCATTTAAAAGGTAACAAGGCTCTTTTGATAAGAGATATTAACTGAAAAGATTGCCTAAAACTTAACTAAAATTTACCCTGTAGTCATCTCTATTTCCGAACTGTGAGAGACAGCTGATGATTTTTTTTTCCTCCTGTTTTTTTTTTTTAAAGGATCAGGGATAGGCATTCAAGATAAGCAACACATCTATCAGCAACACATTCCTGGCAAGGAAATTGGTGAGTAGGATTAATGTTTCAGTCGTTCAAGTGTATAAGGGAGAAAAACCTTGCTGAGAAAGAATCACACTAGGTTGATGAACAAGGTGGTTGAAGAAGAGGAATCATTTCATTACAGGTGTTGACAGACATGAAAGAATGTATCTTGATTCACACATAGCTGGCATTGGTTTATTTTTACCTCCATATGGTGTGTGAATTCAATTCAGTCCATATTCCCAGAGCAGTAGAGAGAGCGGTCTTTAGTTTCAGCATTAAGGCTGGGTTCTACACAAACGCTATAACAAATGTGATAATCCATCATATCTTCACAAAGCCCAAAATTTGCCCCAAAATACAATATTTTAACAAATTAAACATCAATATTGACACAACTATTTTTGTTATTAAAACTATCGCTCAGCTGATCAAACAGACCAAAAATGTTTGTTCTCCCAAATCATGAGACCATCACATTATCGGAGAATGGCCCCATAGATATCATCCAGAGTATAGTCCTCCGTCTGAAAAATAGCAATAGCAATAGCACTTAGACTTATATACCTCTTTATAGTGCTTTACAGACACTGGTGAGATTCAGGCACTGGTGACATTCACCACTTCAGGAGAACTGGTAGTTAAGTTTCTGAGCAGTTTGGTGAACTGGTTGTTGGAAGAAATCATTAGAGCAGAGAACCGGTTGTTAAATTATTTGAATTCCACCACTGTTTACAGCCCTGTGGACTGCCCTGTGGACTGCCATTTGTCAGAAATGGTGTAGGGTCTCCCACTTGAGCGGGGGAAGTTGGACTAGATGACCTACAAGGTCCCTTCCAACTCTGATTATCTGCCCTTTCTAAGCAGTTTTACAGAGTCAGCCCATTGCCCCCAACAATCTGGGTCCTCATTTTACCCACCTCAGAAGGATGAAAGGCTGAGTCAACCTTGAGCCTGGTGGGATTTGAACTGCCAAATTGCAGGCAGCCAATAGTCAGCAGAAATGGCCTGCGGTACAGCACTCTAACCACTGTGCCACCGAGGCTCTCTTAAAAAGATAGCTTGCCCCTGCTGTAAATCATGAATTAGTTTAAACTTGTGTTTTGGAATCAGTCAGAGTTGGCTTAATGCAGTGTATAACTCCAGTCTCACATAAGGGCACATCCATGTGCAAGAACAGAATGCTTTCTTTAATAAAATATTGGGTTATTAACTGTATGTTGCCATTAGTTCATTTTTAGAAATTGTAAGACCATTCCTCTACATACTATTCTATAAAATATCAAACTAAATTAATATTTGTGACATTTTTAGTGGCTGTTTTTTTTCAAGTAAATCAAGGGAAGAAACAGAGCCTTAAGCTCCACTTATCTTTCAAATGGAATCGAGGTAGTCATAATTTAAAAAGTAATCTTTACATTTGTTAAAAAGAAAATATAGTTTCTACACACAGCTGCTTGAATCAGAGGTGAAGTTGAGGACTATTAGATGTAGTCCCAAATTAAGTCCCTTTTAATAGCTCCTTTTATAAGAAAGTCTCGCCTTTATTCCCCAGATGCAGGCAAAAGAGTGCTCATCTTCTAGGAATTCTGGGAAAATGTAATTACCCAGATTTCCAAAAGGGAGCACTCAATGGTTGGGTTCTCTACTGAGTTTGCAGTTTCTGTTTAATTAACATTGCAGGTGGTAGGTGACACTCTTAGGCAGGGGTGTCAAACTCAATTTGGGTTGTGTTTGACCTCAAGGAGGCCAGGGTGGGTGTGGCAAGAATGGGCGTGGCCAGCTCGATATCACTCGTGTTGGGACACCTGTGCTGGCCCAAATGCTTTGCCAGTGAAAACGGGTTTCCGAGCTCCAATTCTGGCTGCGATGGCCTCCTGCAACCTTCTGCCAGCAAAAATGGAGCTCAGGAGATCTGCATGCAACTCTCCTGAGCTCCATTTTCACTGGCAGATGCACTGTGGGCACCAATCCCTCACTATTTCCAGGGTGGCCCTGCAGGCCTTGAGCTTGACTCCCCTGCTCTTAGGGGAAAGGAGAACCTTTTGTTACTTAATTAGGAGAATTAATTAATCAATCTTTGTTACTTAATTAGGAGAATTAATTAATCAATCAGAATAGAACTGGAAGGTCTTATGGTCCAAACTTCTGCTCAAGCAGTAGACTCTATACCATTTCAGAGAAGTGGCTGCCCAGTTTTTTCTGAACAAACTCCAGAGTTGAAGCACCCACAGCTTCTGAAGGCAAGCTGCTCCACGGGTTAATTGTCCTCACTTTTAAGAAGTTTTTCCTTAATTCCAGGTTGCTTCTCTCTTTGATAAGTTTCCATCCATTGTTTCTTGTCCTGCCCTTCTGGTGCTTTGGAATATAAATTGATCCCCTCATCTTTGTGGCAGCTCCTCAAATAGCCCCTCATCTGGAAAAATGTCTGCAAAAAATTGCCATTTCTTTTCTGGCATCCTGGAAGGAATGTTCACTTGGAGAGGCTAATACCTCCCCTACATTTTAATGTTTATGTTGAGCCTATTGCAATTTCTTCCCTTTTGTCCTGATTGTAATTTTTAACCTTTTGCCCTGGTAAACAATGGGGAGATTGACTAGTGCGGAGGTTTGAGTCCCTTCTCACAAATTTAAGACTCAGTATTGGAAAGTATCTTTGCCTCTCTTTCTTCCCTATACTAGCATCCTGTTGTGTTTTATGTTTTAGATCATTATTTTCCAGGCATGAAGGTCTCTTCCCCTCTTCCTGACTGAAAAAGCCCAGATGGCTAAAGAGGAGGACTTACAAAATGCTTTAAATAAATAAACATCCTTCTATAAACATGCTTCTAAACTGAGAAGCAAGATCTATAAAGATATCTGGAAGACAAACATAGTCAGATCAAGACAAGGCTGATAAGACTGAATGATAAGCGCCCGATTGTTGGAAGTTGTGATTCCCCCCTCTTCTAGGAAAACAGCCCCACTCTTTGTCAAGAAGGGCTATTAAAATAGCTGGAGCCAGCTTACTTTTCACAACAAAGGAAGGAGAAAATTACAGGCATGAGATACAGAGAAAAAACCCTACAAACTAGCTAAGATTCTTTCCCATAGAAATCAAATAGATGGCAAGGTATAAAAAACTTGTGAAAAGCAAACCAAAATGCATAAAAGGAAACTCAGGATATTGCAACCTAATGCAACAAGCAGCTACAAAGTGAACAAACAGCTACTATAAAACAATTACTCCTACCAATATCCCAGGAAGAGATCCCGATATCAAGAGACAGGAACTCATTACACACACACACAAATCAAAGACTTCAAGGGTTCACACTTACAAAATCAAAGGATCTGAAGGGTTTAAAAAAAGGGTTTCTCTACTCACAAGATTAGATTAATCCTAGTCACACTGTGAGATTTCTTCTTATTTGCCTTCCTATTAATAAACTGATTCTGACTTTCAACACAGCTGACCAAATCATTTTGTATTTCTCCCAGCTGGGAAATTTGAATCTACAAAGGAAAGAACTTTGCCTATTCCTTAAAGGGCAAGGCTTCTTTTTCCTTTCCTCACTATTTAGGTTGAACAGTCTCTTATCCTCAGGCTCATAATAAGATGAAATATAACCACTACTCTCAAGTTGGCTTAACTGCAAGGACAGAGGATTCTTCATCTCCTGATACACAGTTTTGTTCTTTCAAATTTGAACCCCCAAGAGGTATCTTTGTCCTTCAAGCTACAGAAAATGCTCACTTCCTCTTATTTAGACATAATACATTCTGTAAGTTTCAGTTGGGTGGGGTCAAGTCCTCCAAGAAATTTCCACAATCTTTGCACTGTAGAAGCATCGCTATTCATTTCCCAGTTCATTTTCCCCCAACTTATGAGAAACTAGATGCTGATAAAAATGCCACTTTCAATTATTGTGGAAGAAATAAAATGCAAGTCCCAGACCTTTTTCTTCCACTTTACATTTGAATAAGTAGGCATTTGCTCTTACAGAGGAAATTAAATGCTAGCTTTTATGCAGGCTGAATAGAACTGTGTTATTTAGGGCAGCAGAAAAATCATATTATTCCATGCTACCTGGGGCACTTCTGCTTACCTGCTTTCTGTGCCACTCTTTTCCGTATTCCTTGACAAAGGAAATCCTCATGTTATTCAGTCATACCATGAAAAAAAACTGCTCAAGTGACTTTGTAGTCAGTTGGGATTCAGCTTGCATTGCTCCTTTGGACTTTGTAGATAGTCTGTGATTTAGTCCTTAATGGTCACAGATTCTGTTTCTTTTGTGTGTCGTATGTGTCTAAAGGTGAGTAGAAACCTGGGGATATTCTCTATAGGGTATTTTCCCACCTAGGCGCTAAAGATTTTGCTAAGACTCCTCTGAACTTCAAAGCTTTAAGCTAATGGAGAGGTCACACATTGAGGGCTTCAAAGGAAAAGCGGCTTGAATTTTATAATCAATCAGCTACAACTCATTGCCTTTGTGGCAAAGCCAAGGACCCTTGGAGAAGCTTTGCTTTTGGGCAGTTTTCTCAGTTAAGCATCTTTATCCCCTTTCCCCCCAAGCGCACCAGGAAAGATACTTTACTGTGCTTATTGTAAATCTGTTCTGGCTCATTTTCTGCTGTAGGCTGCAGATCTAAATATTATTAAAATGGTAAAGACTCATGCTAAGTTTAATTCCCATTAAAATTGTAAAGACTCATGCTAAGTTTAATTGTTGCATGGGCACTCCATGCAACAGAGTCCAGGGAGAGGGAAGTGGGCAGATCAAAATAATAGAATAACATTATAAGAGAGTTGGAAGAGATCTTGGAGATCTTCAAGTCCAACCCTCTGCTCAAGCAAGGGACCCTATACCATTCCAGACTAATGAATATACAATTTCTGAAAAACCTCAAATGATGACTCAAATGACTCACAACTTCTGGAGAAAAATTGTTCCACTGATTAATTGTTCTCACTGTCAGGAAATTTCTCCTTAGCTTTAGGTTGCTTCTCTCCTTAATTAGTTTCCATCCATTGTTCCTTGTCTTGTCTTCTAGTGCTTTGAAAAATAGGTTGACCTCCTCTTTTGAGGGAAGGCCTCAAAATTGGAACATTACTATCATGTCATCCATAGTCCTTCTATTCACTAAATTAGCCATACACAATTCCTGCAACTGTTCTTCATATGTTTTAACCTTCAACCCCCCCCCCCCATTATGTTTGTTGCTTTTCTCTGCATTCTTTCTAGAGTGTCAACATCTTTTTATATTATGGTGACCAAAACTGGATCCAAGTGTGATCTTATCAAGGCATTATAAAGAGGTATCAACACTTCATGTGATCTTGATTCTATTCCTCTGATAATGCAATCTAATCAGTGGTGGGATTCATTTTTTTTTTTTACTACCGGTTCTGTGGGTGTGGCTTGATGGGCATGGCAGGGGAAGGGAATTATAAAATCCCCATTCTCTCCCCACCCCACTAACCTGCTTTCTGGCTCCATTCTCCTGTGCAGGGCAACCAAAGAAGACCCAACCGATCATCTGGGACTCGGTAGGCAGAGAATAGATGGAGATGGGACCAGTCAGAGGTGGAATTTGCCAGTTCTCCGAACTACTCAAAATTTCTACTGCTGGTTCTCCAGAACTGGTCAGAACCTGCTGAATACCACCTCTGAGCCTAGTATTGTGTTGGCTTTTTTGGTCGCTTTATCATACCATTGGCTCATATTTACATGTTTGTTCACTAGGACACCTAGATCCCTCTCAGTAACTGCTATTGAGCCAAGTACCACTTGTGATGTTCCTGTACTTTTGTTTTTTCTCGCCTAAGTGTAGAACCTCTTGCCTATGTTTAAAATCAGAATCAGCAAGGTGACAAAGAGATTATGATGTCAGTACTGACCCTTTTGAACATACAACGTGAAAGGGAAACATGAGTTGCATCACAACACTCTGTCCACTATTTTGCTTATTTTGGCCTACACATCTCATGAACATTTCATGTCCATGTTATTTGCTTAACAATAATATAGAAGTACTGTGGAGTCCTTGATGTTCTTTGAGCTCAGTGCTAATGATATTACATAGTTTGGAAAGAAAACCACCAAGCTGAGAGAGTACCACAGACCTCCACAGTTCAACCCTGAGCTACAAATATTCTATTAGTCTAGCCTAAAGTATTGGTTTTGAATTACTGCTCTATTAGGTGTTTTACATACAGGTAGTCCTCCATTTATGAACCTAATTGAGCCCCAAATTTCTGGTGCTAAGATGTTACGTGAGTTTTATCCCATTTTTCAAATGTTCCTGCCACCGTTGCTAAGTGAATCACTGCAGTTGTTAAGTTAATAACACAGTTATTATGTATATCTGGCTTCCCCATTGACTTTGCTTGTCAGAAGGTTGCAAATGGTGATCATGTGATCCCAGTTGTCAAGGATCCAAATTTTTATCATGTGACCATGAGGATGATAAGTTTTTCACATATTGTGATGACCCAGGGCAGTGATACAAAACAAACACAGTCACAAAAAACAGGTGAAGCCCCTTTTATTCCTTCACTTTGCTTCCAAGTTCCAAATATCCTTGACAGAAGACAAAAAACTCCCACACAAGCAGGTACAAGAAGGAGGGGGAAAAAACAACACAAACCAGGCAAGATAAGGGCTGGAGAACATCCACAGATAACAGAACACACACTGGGAAGGACGCCAAACTCAGAGAAGAACCATAAACTAGTGATATTTCCATGCTTTGTTTCCAGCGCTCGCCTGTACAAATGTCTGTCCTCTTATTCAGTTGTTACAGCTGCAGCCCATGAAGAGGATCAAGGCCCTCTCCTCCCAAGTAGACAACCTCTTTCCTTTTTCTTCTCCTCCTTGCGTGCCCTAGGATGGAGAGGGGATGGGCCAGGGTCCTCCTCTGACTGCTCAGCCAGCCTCTGCCCTTCCCCAGCCTCTTCCACAACCTCCGGAGCCACACTTCCACTCCCTATTGTCCATTCCTCCTCTCTGTCAGAGTCAGTCTCCACCAGGGACATGACACATATGTGAAAAATAGCAATAAGCACTTTGATTTATATACCACTTCACAGTGCTTTGCAGCCCTCCCTAAACTGTTTACAGAGTCAGCATATTGACCCCAACAATGTGGGTCCTCATTTTACCTACTTTGGAAAGATGGAAGTCTGAGTCAACCTTCATGTTCATAAATCACATTTTTCGGCCTCATTGTAATTCTGAATGGTCAGAAAAGGAATGGTTGTGAGTCAAGGATTACCTGTATCAATATTTCCAGATCTTGTTTGCTTCCATGGCAAAAACTGATTTTTGTGCTTTAAGACAATTACGGAATCTGGAAGTTACACTCAGTGGGTCTAAGCCAGAAAAGTTCAGAATTCAAAAGAGGTAGAGCATGGTGTTTATAAGAGGGAGATTGCTATAAAATAGTCAGGTCATCACATGAGCAGCGAACATTCAAATGTAAAAACTTTGTGAAGCAAAAGTTTTCTAAAATAGAGTGATTGAAAAGGAAATTTACAGCAGGGGGAGCTAGAAGACAAAGTCAAGTTTCCACAAGTTTATAAGTGTTTATCACTACAAATTTCCATCTTGGCTATTCTTCATGTAACTAGATGATGTAAATGTCACTTAAGTAATGACCACTGGGATTACTGGTAAATTTCTATTTGGGCCTTTTGGCTAAGGAAAAAAATGCCAATCTGATATCCATTTTTTTTTATCCTGAGTTTTGTGGGTTAGTTTACTGGGTTTTTTCTTTTTTATCAAGGCAAATGCCTCAAGAGTGGTGAAAAAGAATATCCACTTGTCTTTTGATTCTGCTTCTTGATTAGATACTCCAGTTGAGTGGATGGATGTGGTTCAATACAAGTGGTTTCATGTACAGCATTGCAGATTTTAAAACACGTTAGCAGGAAAAGAGCTGAAAGTTGAGACAGCTTATGGCTTTTGTAGAGAAAACCCCCCCCCCCAGTCCTAACAAAGATTCAAGGCCAATCGAGATTTGATGGGAACTGATGTGGTATCAAAAGTATCTTCTTCTTTTTAGATGGAACGATTCTGAAATAGTCACTTGCAGAGGAGTGACTTGGGAAAATAACATAATTTGGAGAAATGTAAGGTGACCAATCGTCCTCCTTTAGGGAGGATGGTCCTCCTTTTGTAAGTTCTGTCCTCCCTTGAAAAGTGTCCTCCTACATGTCCTCCTTTTTGATATTTGAAGACTAATCTGTAAATCTCCGTATTTGATCAATGCCGATCCAATCCGTTGTGTGTGATGTGATGTATTTGTATTTGACATGGCGATTCGTCAAGGCTTGGTACAGTGCAATGAGATGCGATTATGAGACGCATGCGCTCCACACAGGAGAATTGTTTTGAGAGAGTGCGCAAGAGTGCGCTGTGCACAAGTGGCTTTGGTTTTTTTCTTCAATTTATTTATGTCCTCCTTCTCATTGTAATAAAGTTGGTCACCTTAAGAAATGGCAAAATTAACTTGCTTGATTATGGAGAAGACAACAAATACATTTATTAGTGATTGGAAACTCTTTCTGGACTTTTTGCTAAAAATGCAAAATTTTATGTATTATCTATCTATATCTATCTATCTATCTATCTATCTATCTATCTATCTATCTATCTATCTATCTATCTATCTATCTATCTATCTAT